>DWHP01004779.1:0-12349 GCA_018247895.1 Parnassius honrathi
GTATTAGCGTGGTTCAAAATGAACCAATACCAAATGGCAGACGTAGCACGTGGCGGGCTTTGACTATATATTTGCTATAAAGTTAGCTCCTATGGCGCAAGAAAACGATTCTTTGAAATCTCTCTCCTCCGTCACTCGTGTGCTAATTTACCTACAATTTTTCGGCAATATTTGGAAACAACGCAGACAAGGTTTGTAAGTAATAAAAATCTTAATTAGAATTTTCTTAACTATCTAATAAATTACCTAATTTACATCTGCGCAATGTCACACCATTTGATTGAATCTTTTTTTGAAATAAAGATAGTTATGACTTTAGACTTTTACTCCGCTCCGTTTGTGATGCTAACAAAAGGTTTTACCTTTGCATCGGCATCGGTCTTAGTTTCGTTCTTTAGCCGTCACAATGGGATGTGAGCTGCTGCGGGAAAGGAACAAAAAATAAAACAGCTCATAAATAGGTCGGGCACTTACTTGGGGAAGAAGCTGGCACTGGGGAGCCCTATTAAAATCTTATTACAGCTTTCTACCAAGAATATTCCTCGAGAAGCGCGAGTCACATTGTTGTGCCAAAGATGCTTCCACATGTATCTAGATCGCCCTACCATTAAGCAAGCCGGTGCGGAGAAGGAATGGATGTGGGGTTTTATGCCGGCCAATACATCTAACAAACTCCATCAACAAATACGAAAATGGAAGGGTGTGCGTTGGCGCAACCATTCCCCCCGGCTTGAAGGGTTCCCTTCAAAACTAACTAAAGATACAACTTAAACCTAATTTAAACTACTAACGTAACCCAGAAAAGCAATTTGAAAACTATATGTTAGGTAAAGGACCGAGACCTAAAACAGAACGCAAATATGACCCACCTGCGGACTTAACACGTGATATCCTCGTTACTTCATCGAATCCAGGGAATACCTCTTCAAGAATTCGAAATGGCCAAAGAAAAAGCGGTGCGGTCTCCTTAGTAAGAACAAATACAGTTACGACCGTTAATGGGTTAACTGTTGTATACTATTTCTGTCGCAATTGTAACGTATTCAGACATTCCGTCTTTTAACGCTACAAAATGATTGCACAAGCTCGTCAAATAAGTTATGACGCGAAAAAACATGAAGCTTATCATCGTTTTTATCTATAGCGGGTAAGTACTTCAAAGGCGTTAGATTTAAAAAATGTGCCGGAGTTAAAGATAGTGGCTCCGAGTGGTCACTGGAAAGCATATGGCATAACGGTTGGCTATTAATAACGCACTCGATCCGAGCGAGGACAGTACTCAATTCATCAAAAGATAAAATTTTATCTCCGATCACACGATATAAATGACTCTTCAGACTTTTAATATTGGTCTACCAATTTCTCCCAAAATGACTCTCGGCGGGCGTTAAACAACAATTCGAAGCGCTTTTTAGATAGCACATACGCGAGCTCCGAATTATAATACTGAGTGGAGCCCGTGGAGCTCCAATAAAGAACGTTTTGCTCCGACATAGTTCGTACCATTATCTGAATACACTATACCTATAGGGCAATACCATATATCACTGCAGCCGAATATAACTATGCGGAATTACTAATATTTCGTAAATTTACACTTTGCCGATGATATTTCAAGGTCGCAATTATGCAAGGTTTATAGACGCACTTTCGAACGCCTAAAGCCATTTTTACAGAATGGGATTATTTGAGTTGGTGGTCGTTTATCTAACTCGCATTTAAATTTCGCTCAACGATACCCTAATGTTTTACCTCGTAAGGGTCATATTTTGAATTTACTATTCGACTATCACCACAAGTCGAATTATCACGATGGCCTTAATTTTTTTGTGTCTATTTTACATCAGAACTACTGCATTTATTCCGCTCGCAAATTAATTTGCAATCGGTTGCACAGATGTATCACTTGTTTTCGAGTTCGTCCTAGGTCTTCATAACCAGAAATGGCGGACCATGGGTCCTGTGGTGTAAAACAATCCGCAAAGCAATTTATCCACACTGGTTCAGATTTCCCTGGTTTATTTAAGGTTACGCTTGCTTGTGGACGTGGTGTAAGAACTTTTTTTTTTGCACCCGTAGCAACTAAGGGCAACCCTCTTAAAATGAGGGAGGGGATGAAGAATGGTCATAGCATACCACGCAGCCGGCTGCGTGGTTATGTGGAGATTTTAACCAACAATGGTGTGTAAAGTGTAGTGGCTAAAGGTGACACTTGTGTTTTTATTTCTTCTAATATTTTAGTACGTGGCTTGTCTGTCAACATGTATTATTTTATGTATATTTTGGCATAAATTACTTGCTTTTGAAATTATTTTAATTTGTTATTACATATTATTATAAAAAGATTTGATTCCTAAGGGTGGAAAAACAGAGGATGGATATTCTATTGTAATAAGATAACTCTTTAGTTTAAATCTTAATGACATTATTTAAATAGCTCAAAAAGGTAAAAAATTAACTTTCAGTAAAAATTCAAAACCGGCCTCAAAAACTAAAAAAAAAAACATATAATTTTTACTATGTAACTTCTGAGGTCAGGGATTTAATTCGTCATAAATCTACCATATATAGATCTATTATTTAGAATCTGAGGAAAAATGTCAAATTAATTCAAATCACCATTTCTCTTGGGAAATCATTTGTGTATATTTACTCGCATTTCGCGGAATATATAAATGTTAAAACAGCTGAGTTACGCACGCCCGGGTAGCGTGGAATATATTAACACTATTTTTCTTGGTAGAAAACAATTATTTTTAATGCAAATACACCATTAATTATTGTTTATGAAAACATTGTGACCGCGGCCATAAATATAATCATCGTAAATTTTTACGAGAAATTTCCATTTGATTACATTTCACCGCTAAATATTAATTTTGAAGTCACCATGTTAGATTTCTTTTCTGAAGTATTGTTCTATTTTTAGAAGCACAAAAATATTCAAGATATAACAAAATATATACTAAATTAAAAAAATATTCAAGATATAAATAAAAAGTCTTTGAGATTGTCTGTTTTGGATTAGGATGCTAACTACCCTTTACTTATAAA
This sequence comes from Parnassius honrathi, assembly GCA_018247895.1. Taxonomy (NCBI): domain Eukaryota; kingdom Metazoa; phylum Arthropoda; class Insecta; order Lepidoptera; family Papilionidae; genus Parnassius; species Parnassius honrathi. The sequence continues at coordinate 3,055 of DWHP01004779.1, forward strand.
ATATATTATCCAATTTATGTTGTGTTAGTTCAGAGGCAGCAAAATTTATTTTACACTCGAATATTTACATGGGTAATATAAGTACAAAGAATTGTTTTTATTTTATATTCCAATTGATTATAGAATAAGGTTGACAAACGAGCATCCAGTCCACTGTAACCCATAGACATTCACATCCACCCTCGATTACGAATCAAAATGCATCCATTTTCTCCCGTGAAAACTAAGATGGAGAGCCTCGTTTCCAATAAAAGGGGTCTGTGGTTCTTTACACTGACCATGCGAAACACAGCTACGATAAGCTGCTACTTTACGCTGATATTCTATTAGAGCGTGAACCTTCACCGGTCGAGCCAAGCCATTCGTGCTACAACCACCACCACCTTCAAAATATTGTAGCTATACAAGATGACTTGAAGACGAAACAGATAGCGAGGCACAAATCGGCCCCCTGTTACGATTGGCTTACCGTGTAATATTGTACTCCCAAGGTAATTTTTATAATGCAGATTTTTTAAAGTATATGTTCTCAAAAAATGGAACTGCGATTGCTTAAGGCCTCAATATTCACTTCAAATTTATCATTAGGTGTACAGTCAGAGTTCGACTCCCTAAGGCCTGAATTGAAAGTTGGAGTGCTGATCAAAAAAAATAATTCGAATATCCAGAATCCATTTTATGTATGTGCACAAAAATATCAATCATTTAATACTAATAAAAAAACTTTAAACCTCGTAATCAAAACTATACATAAGTCTACAAAAAGGGCATAAAATATTTTGAGGACATGCAAAGTCTGCCAACACGCAGTCGAGCAGAGTGGCGAAGTCATTGCTCCATAACTCTTCCAGAAAGTAGAAAACATCTGTGCCCAGTAGAAGGAAGTATATCGGCTATGACGTTACTTTATTTTTACTTTAAGCCTTGTTACGGCCCAGAGTTGCCCAGACGAAGGTCGACTAGGTTAGGGCCCATGAATAACCAGCTCGACTAGCAACAAAGGGACGAGCCCAATGGCTGATGGAAATTTGTAATATAATGGATTTAAGACAATACAAAACTTACGTAGTTCAGGAGTAGTGTAGACATCCAGTAGTCGTCAGCGTGGTGTGAAGGTAGTGTGGGTGTGTATATGAAAGAAGGTGTGTAGTGAGTGCTCAGCTGACTTCACCAAGGTAGGCGGACAACCCGCCGTTGCTGCACCGCTTCAAAGGACGCCCTCACTTCCGGGCGCTGAACTCCAGTCTCACTTCAATTAGCACAAAACTATAGTCTAAGAACAACGCAAACTCCTTTCAATTCACAAAGTTTAGAGTTCAATCGAACAAGCGAATTCACTTCGTACTATATCAGAATGCTACGTAAGCTACCTTACTCACTACAAATAACACGATCGAATATTTTAGACTATAATATTACAGCACTTCCGTGCGATATCAAACCACCGCGTAGTCAACTAGTCGACACAATTAACAGCAAATGAAGTTAAATTAATCACCCGATCTCAAACAAACGCCTAGTCACGTACCTTAATAGACTAACACCATATCGGTCGATCGATTTAACAAATTTTAACTTCGCGATGCGACGTAATAAAGGCTGCCGATCAGCCGACTACCAACAACAAGCTCACAGGCGCACCGTAGAGGAACTTGCAGCAAACGGCTGAGTGGCGCGGCCGCAGTTTGCGACAAGAATTTCTCCCCGCGCCCTGCTATCAACCGGTTTTCAAACGGGCGCAAACACACCATATAGTGTGTTTTGGAGTAATGAATGTCTCTAGAAATATCCTCATACAATTCTTCCACCTTCTCATCAGGATGTGCCGAGGTTGAAGCGTATGACCTTCAGTGAATACCGTTGGATGATTTTGAATATAAGGTACGCCACCCTCGTCGAGACACTCCCTCTTATCTTTACAATCTTATTAACGAGAGGCTTGGACGATAAATCCAACACCTCCTTGGAACAGATGGTTGCACATCCGGTGATAGAACAAGTTGCTGGGTTCGAGAAACACCGTATCTTGCCACTCTCTTCGGACCTCGGCTAATCCTGTAGTATTCCAGCGCAACTTATCTTTGTCTTCTTCCAGCTCCAGTATCTTCTCGTCAGTCCTCAGGGTGCGTTCGTTGTACGTTGCCAGATCGAGTCGTCTTATATGGCAACCGAACCACCGCCGGAGAATCTTTGCACCCCCTGCCCCGCCGATACCATGGTCGCCACCGTAGCCAGGGATAGTGGGGGTGCCGGGAACAAGAGGCCGTCTCTTCGTTACTCTCAACGAGAAGGACCATGGTCTCGCGAAAGACCAGCGTGAAATAGCAGCTTAACGCTGCTGTTTTTCATAGCATGAATGTAGAGAACTGGAGACCCTTTTCACCGAACACGAGGCATTCTTAGTTCTCTTCTTAGGGATGACCAAAGTATCTGCATTTTGATTCTTAATCAAAGACGTATGTAGATGTTGTCTATAGACTACAGCATCTACTTACTATCAGGTTAACTGTGTGCTCGTTTCTCACCATAATATTATTAAAAAAATTAAAAAAACCCGTTGCGTTAAAAATTTATGGAAATAAATAAATATTTTATGCACTACGTCAATTCAACAACTAATACAAATCTAACTATACGTAATATGTTTAAATCAATCAATTCGTTAATGCTACAAAGAAATATACATAATTACATACATACACACGACGAACATTGTCCTCCTTCTGCAGAAGGTTAAAAATCCAAAATTTCTCCGGAATCGTTTTATATGGCACAACACACTACTCCACCAGTGAGTTATCTAGAATCAGAAGACACTATTATACATTCAGACCGTTGTGTGAAATAGTCTTTAATTACATATTGCGATGGCCACTTTGTTGCACTTATTACGGCAGCTAACTAGCGGATCTTGAAGAGAAAAACAGACGACGTAATTGTAGGTTACTAAGACCATCTATCACAAGGCTGACATAACCCTTAACACACAGCTGTACGTAATGACGATGTAGCTTATTCGAAAGTACCTAGTTAGACTACCTAGGACGTAATTATTGTTGTCGTTGACATTTTATGTCATATGCTCTTTATTTGATCTTATTATATTTGATAATTAGCGTTATTTAAAACAAATGAATAGTCAAAACGTTAAGCAAAATTTATACGTAGACAATATTAGAAGAGAGAAATGAGCAGAGCGAATGCAATAACAATAAATAGCAATAAATAAAAGGATTCCGTCGTTGCTTGTATTGTATGATACTAATCCCAGGGACAAGGTGATGTGGAGTCGGTATTGCTACTCTAATAAGTTTTAGTGATAATGTAAGTAGTAGTGTAGAAGTTTTATTATTCTTATTCATTATCACCCCGAAATAATCCGCTGTTAGACTTGGGCCTCTTCTATGTGTTGGATTTAAATTCTTCGCCACGCCTTGAAAGCCGATTAACAATCATAATATTACCAGACATTCCGTATAACAGAAGCTCCTTGACGTCGAAAATCGGAATATTTATGTCTACCAAATATCAGATGGTTGTACAGCCACCTGTCGAAGGCCTTGATATATTTTGGCATCTCTCACAAAATTGTAATAGTTTCTCTTACGCCACCATTGTACGACATGAGAATGTACACTATACACATATGTAAATATAAATTAATACGAAGCATATAGTATACCTGTAAGTACTGATTGAGAAGTGTTCCATATTCTACTTTAATAGGTTAGTGTAATGCCTGTAGCATTCACGGGCTACAATAGCCACTTATATGAGGTGCACTGTAAGTTCATTTGTAACTTCGACTTTATAAAATATGGGATTTAAAAATAATTTCAACAGTATTTCGAATATTGTCCTTTAAACAGAACAATAAAGTAAGATCACACAAGAAAACATTAATTTAATATGACACATCCCAGTAAAAATGTCATTTTTGTTAAACATTGTATGACGAGAATATACATTTTGATTGCACACTTCAAATTTTTATAGCACGAAGACAGCTCCATGATATTAGTCCCCGCAGAACTAATCCAAAGCAACGCCGACTGTTACGGCGATTACTTTAATTGGCTCAATCTCCATTCAAAACCACCTCGCGGCCGGGGTGGGGTACCCAGGGGTGTCGGGGGGTCACCACCAGATTTATAGCGAAAGGGTAAGGCGCCTGATCCCTGTTTATGAAGGAAGATAGGGAAAAAAGCTAGGAGCGTCGTAATACTGCCATATAGTTCTGGGCGCTTCACTCGGTTGAAATTCAAAAATAAAATTTTAGGCAAAATACAATGCTTCTTTAAAGTTCTTCCTATAAAGTCAGACAATAACAAAAGTAGCAGTTATTAGACAATATAGTGGCCTCAGCAGGCGGATTGATTTAAAGAAATTAGTATCTTAACTGTGGCATTACAATTCATTTTATATAATATTATAATTTAAGTAAAAAACTATTTTTATACCTCTGACAAAGTAAGTGATTTACCTAACTTTACCACACGTAATAAATTTAAACTTAATGTACCAAAATAGATGCATCTTAAAGCGGCTCTTTTTTGGTAGTTGTATAACTACTATTTATAACAAGATTCTTTACAATATTACTGATTTGCTTTGCATAAATACAAGGCGCGCTTAAAAGCATTCTTATGAAGAAAATAACATCACCATCATTATAACAACCCGTCACAAATAATTTGCTGAACAAAGGCCTCCTCCAACGAATACTCAAAAGGTTATCACTCCATCCAGTACGCACGCGCTTTACTTCGCTTTCGGGCACGAGGCTATCATTCGAAATCCTTTTATCCCCACCAGTAGACAGTTCCTTGAGCCATATGACCGACCCACTGTCGGTTACTCTGGTTCTACCGCGAATATCCTCATTAAGAAGGAAGGTAGGATGATATAATTTTTATATATTTTTTCTTATATTTTAAAAAACTTTACCTCCACACTAGGATTTTCTCCTGTATCGTGGGGCAGTATACAAACACAAATTTCACAAGGACAAACATCCAGACGCGGAACAATTACTTGTAGGCCATACAAATACTTGTTCCGTGCGGTATTCGAACCCGCGACCCCCAGCGCAGCCGCTCATTGCTAAGCCACTGCGCCATGGAGCCGTCAAATTAACGTAAAAATAAAAGAAAAAAATTAACCAGATGATTGAGCTCCATTAGACTAATTTTATACATTTTTATAAAATGAGGGTGACAACGAGCACGCAGTACACCTGATGATATATTGATATTGTAGTCCGTAGATATTTACATAATATATAATTAATTAAGAATCAAAATGCAGTTTCGTTGTTAACCCTGAGAACTAAGATGGAATGCCTCGTTTCCTGTAAAAGGTCGCGATTCTCTACACGCACCGTACGAAACACAGCAGCATTAAGCTGCTATTTTACGCTGGTATTGTGTGAGAGCGTGTTCCTGCCCTGTCGAGCCGACCCATTCATGCTACAACCAAAATATAGCTGCAATATGGCTCTAGCACATAAAACTACTATGGCAAATATCCTCACTGTGAGACAATATAGAAGGCCTATGTCCGGCTGTGGTAATTTTTGGGAGAAAATCTATGTACTCGCAATAACGACTTGTTGTATTGAGAGCGTGGCTGTATTGACTTAAAAAGTGATTTGTAAAGGCTAATTTTAAATAAAATTCAGTTGATTTTGATATTGATTTTGTATCATTAAGCTGTCTTAATTCAACAGTTACACTATTTTTAAATGGTGACAAACGAGCACACAGTTCACCTGATTGTAAATGGATACTATGGCCTATATACATATATATTTATTGTCGGTTAAGAATGTCCATCTATCCACTAAAACTGTGTGGGGTACATCAATGTCACAATGGGCAATGGCGAAAAAAGTGTTTATTGAATTATTATGCGCCTACTTATGTCACCGTTAGAAATGTCAATAAAATATTTTACGACGTTTTATCTAATTAAGCTTATGGCCTATCACAGTCTGAAAAAATCATCATACCTAATTTTAAACTAAATTGACTAGTTGTTGTCCCAAATTATTGATGGAATTATTAAGCGCCTACAAGTCACCAATACAGACATCAATAAATTAATTTACTATATATTATCTAATCAAGCTTATGGTCAATCGAAGCCCTGAAAAAAATCATCATACATAAAACTAAATTGACTAAATGTTGTAATCGTTACGATTTGTCAATTAAGGCAAAGACCTTATACTATACAGCCTATGATGATGTGCATTTTAATCACAAACTCTTCTCAATATACTAACGTGTTATTTTAGGATCACCTATAAGCTAGTAATTATTCCATATAAGCTTAATCGAAAATTATATTGACTAGTTTTCCAATTAAGGCAAGCAAAGTTCTAACGCTGCAACTTATTCAGATGTGAATTTTGTTGAAACTGGAATATCTTTAATTCCTGACTTCCTGCAGTAGTATGATTTAAGTAAAAACTGTTTAGGAATTTAAAATCTATATTTTTACATATTTTTCGTTTGTAGACGCAACAAAATAATGTCAACAAAAGTTTGTTTGGAATTTCGCCATGGTCCTTTACATAGTTTGGCATTTTAATCTAATACATTGTACAGTACCACTTTAGCACACGGCTCTCTTATTTAGTAAAATAATCCAATGGTGAAAGAGATTAAATTTTAAATTGTTTGTACCGATAAAGTATCTTTGAACCTCAAAAATTGTATTCATACAAAGAATCCAGGAGTCAATTATATTTTTCGTAGATAACCTTTTTGTAGAATAAGAGTGGCAAACTAACACACAGTTCACTTAATGCTAAGCGAATGGTATGGCCATTAGACAACTTCGTCTATCTATACTCGGTTAAAAATCAAAATGAAAGTAAGTAACAGAACGCTTCGGTATACCAGTATAAAGGTTCTCCGGTTTTCTACACTTACCAACATTAAGCAAATATTTTACGCTGATATCTTATAAGCGTGCTCCTTCCCCGCGGAGCCGACATATTCTTGCTACAACCATAACAAAGCTGCCGCGTGGCATTACAAAGTTGTCCTAAGATCTGCTCTCTGATTGCGTAGAATGTATTATTTATATAAGCAGCTACATTTAGCCTCGAATTTTAATCAAAAGAAAGATTGAATATTATATACATATATGTTTTATATACATATACAGAGTTACAGGTTAAGTTGACCTTAGATTCTTTAGGGGGTTATAGTTTCCATCATTACCGATTGTTTAGACTATGAAACATCATACCCCAAACTTAACCGTTTTCAAGATGTTGTTACTGCAATGATATAGATATGATATTGAATTGTTGCTGATGCCATCCAAAGATTGGTAGGCATCGCTGTAGAGGTCGGCATCCAAGTCCTGGCTGATATAAGAGCCGGACAGATCGTATAGCTGCCGTAATGAAGGCGCTGGCGCAACTACTGGCTTAGCACTATTGCAGGCGTCCGTGGACTGCATTAGCAACTTACGATGATATATAAGTTTGGCACTTCAGTTTCATAAAAAAAATCTCTTACGCCATGTGCCACACAGTGCGCACTGCGTCTGTGTGTTAACTATAATTTTTATTTATGAAACTAAGTTATAATATAAGTACTATAACCGTTTTAAGAAAATTGAAAGTTTAGTGGTTATAGTTTGTTCACTAATGTCCGTAGACCCGAAGGCGCACTTATTATTTTTTACATTTTTTTGTTATGTTTGTTAAATACACGTTTTCTATTCAAAGAATTTTCTTATAGTATATATAATATAAATAATAAACACAAATTACGATAAACTTTTCACTATGACGCTTCGATTTAAAATGCGAAATCTCCTGCTGGTGTACACCCGCACGCCATAACCAAACGGATTGTTTTACGAAAAGTTTCGTAATATTAAAACAAGTTTGTTTTTTAAGCACGCAATATCTAAACACGTAATAATTAAATAAAAGTAAATAAATAAGATATTTGTAATGTACGCGCGATTTTTAATTTGTTAAGTTAAAAAAAGTTAAATACTAACATTAGTCTGAATTTTATATTATTGTTCTACTAACATCTGTACGAACAAAGCCTGAATAAATATCATTATTAATATCAGTTTCATGAAGTTGGTGGATACACGTGGCTCGGGACTGTACCTTGTCACATTGCTTGCGGGAGGCCTTTGTTCAGTAGTGAACTTGTTGTAAAGAATGAATGTTAGTTTCATTACGTATCAATTTTTGAAGTCTCTAACAGTGCTCACATATGTAACATTAGTAATGTTATGAAATGATTAAATACAATTTTTACTGTATTTAAAAGTATGCTAGCGTTTCTATGATAAAAATAAAGAGATTTACGTGGTAGAGCTATGCTGCAGTTATATTAGTAGTATAGTTGTAGCACGAATGGGTCGGCTCGATCGGGAAGGGACCATTCTCTCATAGAATACCAGCGTCAAATAGTAGCTTAACGCTGCTTTTTACTGGAAAGGGGACATTCCATCTTAGTCCTCACGGGTGACAACGCATCTGCATTTTGATTCATAATTGGGGATAGATATAGATGTCTATGGGCCACAGCAACCACTTACCATCAGGTGGACTGTGTGCTCGTGTGTCACCCTATCCTATAAAAGAAATATAATAAGTTTTTCTAAAATTCTTAGATATTTATTTTATTCATAGACATTTACAGGAAACTGTTTTGTTACAGATGTGGTTTGAAACTGATCGTCACGAGTTGGTTCTTGGCCGCACTCTTTGTCTGGATGCCGCTAACAATGTGTCACCAGTGTTGGGAAAATGCCATGAGCTAGGAGGTTCTCAGGAATGGAAGCATAAAGGAGTTGTAAGTTTTTTTAAATTAAATTTTTAATTGTTTGATACAGATTATGCGTGGATGTCCTCATACGGAAATTATTGACTTTCGATAATCAAATACTGACGACAAAAGATTTTACTATAAAAGAAAAGTGACTGTAATTTACATTTATTCATTTCATATTTCACATTCAGCGTTTCATAATAACAACGACAACCTATGACTAGCCTTTACCTGTTCCATACTTAGTATAGCTGCACCAGGCGTATTATGGGATGCAGCCCGACTGGGCAAGGACCACGCTCACTCAAAATATGAGCGTGAAATTGCAGTATAATGCTGCTGTTTTTTGTAATATTTTTGGTCGACATTACCATTCCATATGACGAGAACCTAGTGAAAGCCGAATCGGCTAAGAAAACAAAATATCTGGACCTGGCTTACGGGGTGACCGACATGTGGGGTGGTCTGCCGACCGAAAT
>DWHP01004780.1:0-12349 GCA_018247895.1 Parnassius honrathi
TTATGAGAGGCGGCAAACGAGCATGCGGCTCACCTGATGTTAAGTGACTACCGCCGCCCATGAACAACTGCAACACCAGGCGAATGGAAAAAACACTCATGTTTACGTAGTCGAAATTAAAATAAATTGTCATTGCATAATACAGGTTATTTATAATGGCGTCACAACCGATAAGAAGTTAAGAAGTCGCTTTGTTTTTCGTTTAAAAGTTTTGCTATTTCTTATTGATTTAAAAAAATGGATATGTTAAGAAAAAAATATTTAAATATACCTTAAATGACTTATTATTATTCTAACATTTATATTTATATAAATTTGTGGCAAAAAAAATGCAATTTCTCTATTACGTTGATTTATTTATTTTATACATAAGTATCAACATATTATACTTACTAAAATTAAGCACGTCATGGATTCTGTATATATATATTTATCTTCTAAACGAATTCTTATGTAGTTGAACAATTATGATAATTAACAAACACTTTTTTCAAGCATACTCGTATATCTTATAAGTTACAGATAGTAGATATAGTTTTCATTAGCAAAGCCGCCTTTTTATCTCTTTGAATGCAAGGCATTAATATTTATATTTTTTCAAATCAGATTTACACTATTTATGTTTTAATGTTCTCTTTCACTCTATTTTCACTTACCTCCTAGGTATGTTTGCGTGTATTTCTATGTTTTCAGAGTTTTAAATGTAAATTGTAAAATAATTTGTACTACATTTTTCTTTTCATCGCTATAACTATATGGATGTATTTTAGGAGAAATTTTATGAAACGTTATTGGCAAAATTTTTATGAACATTAAACAGCATGACATAATCATATACCAAAGTTTCATGTGCCAGAATTTAAAAAAACTTAAGCGACAAAAGTCAGCCGAAATGTGTAAAACTAAGTCTTAACGTATTGTTTAAAATAAAAAAATGGGCTGATAATCTTGTAATGAATACCTAATTGTTTAAGTCACTTTGTAATATTACAGCTTAGATACGTACACGATACGGTACCCTTTCTTTGCACAGGCCTCCTCTCGTTTTCGAGACAGCTTTAGGGAATGCAATTATCCACCGCGCTTCCCCAATGCGTGTAGGCGAACTTCACCTATCTTCGAAATATTTTCTCAGACATGCAGGTTTCTTCATAGGGTTTCTTCCTTGACCGCTGAGGACGTGGTAAATCAGCACTTAAAATTGTAATTAACAATTGCGTTGGTGCCGGCGGGGATAGAACTCGGGCTGCTCGCGTAGGAACTGTTAAATTTGCGGCGCTTAACCTGGCCCTGTATAATTTATTTTATTTTCTTTCTTTGGGTTAATCGTAGACAGATGTAGATGTCTATGGGCCACACAGTATCTACATCAGGTAAGCTATGTGTCTGTTTGTTGCCCTTAATACTATTTACAAAAAATCAAAATTGTTTTACAACAAGCGACTCCACATCCAAATAAGCCTACTTTAAAGTAGTTCTCAGTATGACGTTGTGTTGCGTCACGATGCCAAGACATCATGACATCTACTTTCACCAATTAAGAACTGGTGACCGCCGCGGGCTTTATGGGCCACTGATGGACTTGTTAAGTGAATCTATGTTATTATGTGTATTTTAATTTTATGACAGTGGATTAGTAGAGTGCATTTCCATGCACTTTATTCTCTGCTGCTACATAATTTACGCTTGCCTCAGAGTCAAACAACACACATTACGCAATGTTGCGTTTGAAATTATTAAGCGACGATCATGAGCGCCATGTATGTTTCGAAACTAATTTGTTTTATTTTAAAATGAAAGTTTGAATGTGGCAACACTGTTTAATGGTAGCTTGTAGTTTTTTTTTAACAATTTCCCCTACAAAACAATAAGGACGTTAAATCGGGCTGTGCCTGGGGCGCCCTTTAACTGAAATACCCTACTTTCATGAGGATTTGTCTTAAATATCCACTAAGATAAATCCTCGAAAAATCTTGTAAAATATTTTGACGGTTTTCGGGAATCTATTTTCGAACTTATAGGTAGCAGCCCCGCGTATACTTTTAAGTTGACATATGGGCGGTGGTGGCGATTACTGGTCGATAATGGTGATAATATGCGAGTGTTTTGGTTTTAAGTAGGTTGCCATGCTCCAATATCTGTTAGCGAACAGTCAAGTCCGAATTACAGCGAAATACACGGAAATTTAATAATCCTCGTTGTTTTCCCTAATAAATCAGTCCTTAAATACAATAAAAAATTTTTGAAGCGGCTGAAGATCGCACTTGTCACCCTTATACCCTGAGCTACCACGGCTCCTTGTATATACGAGATGGTATATCACCACCTATTGGAAGCTAGTCTTTCTGTCCTTTCCCATAGTTTCCTCTAATCCATCGATGAAATGAGACAAAGGATTCTGTTAGGGTATACTGTACTAGTATGTATCTATAGTACATATTATAATTAAACAAACTTCTAACTACTTAACAAAGCTTGTAACCGTCTTTAGAAACAAGTTTCTGTAATGATAGAACTCTTTATTAGATTGCTCATTAATAAGCCATTAGATTAATCATAAAAAATGTTCAAGAGAACATTCCGATATCGGCCGTGCTATTTGTAAGTGCGTGTGGGCTCTAATATTTATTGGTAAGACAGTGATATTAATGGGACGCGGCTAAAGGAAAACGCCACGGGAAACTTTTGATCCAGAGAATATTTGTAAGTGATTTTAGATAACTTTATTTAACATTTTCTAACAATACTTCATCATTGGTTTTTTTTTTTACTTGGGATACGTACTTAAATATCTGTAATCAATAATTTCTTTTACTTTTTTTTTTGATATAAAAACGTTACCCTCACATTATTATTTTCTCCTGTGTCGTAGATGAAGTTTACAAACATACTCATAAATTACACAAGGAAAATCTCGTTTATGCCAGTAATATGCAATCCAGATAATCTAATTGCCTCAGAGAAGAGTTTTCTGCAAGCATTTGGAGTTGCTGTCAATTAGGAAATTATAATACATGATTAGTCAAGCACGCTGAATGCCCCGACCCGCCGAACGCTTTCCACTTAGATCTTAGGTTTATCCTTAATCAGCATAATAATAAATGTATTTTTTATACTTCATTATATAAGCGCGTGCGTCTGTTAGTGATCGTGTAACTTTTGAACTACTTGACAGATTTAGGTCATATTCAGAAAATATATTTGTATTTTTTACGAGACGATGGTTCATAGATAGATACTAGGATTAGATAAGTGGCACTGTAGACAAGTTATTAGCAAATTCTATATTTATTAGCCAAAAGGGACTTATTAAAAAGAAAGAAATGCATTTTATTTCAGTTTAAGCACGCAGCGCAACAAGAAAAAAGTAATTAAAATGCAAAAAAATTTAAAAAAAGTTAAAAGTAATTTAACAACATTATAAATTTAAGAAAAAACGTTTAAAAATACCCGGTGCTGTGGCATGAAACAGTAAAACGGACCGGACTCAGTGATAGCACTGGTTTTCAGTCCAGCCCTTACCCGGAGGCAGCTCGGGCGGCTGAGTGCACGCTCGCGCTTAATGTCCAAAAATTTATAAGAAAAAATAAATTATATATGTGTGTATGGGAATTGTCGGTCTGCACCATTGAAATAACTGGCTTCTATTAAACTCAGGGGTTATCTGTATGCTATTAAAACATAAATAACCAATTTAAAAAAATCTGTCTGTCTAGGCTAAACAAAAAAACCGAAAATGATAAAATATCTCTGATTAGGTATCTTACGTGTTAATAACACTACATTAATAGATACCATCCAGGCGGTCGAAGCGGGTTGCTAACTTACAATATAATATATTATAAGATAGGTAACGTCGTGGTCGAATAATTAACAAATTTAATATTTACATTTTTTCAAAGAAAATAAAGGCGGATGCAATTGTGAAATCATACTTATGGCGCCACCAAAGGGACGGAAGAACTGCGGGGCCAGATAAATGTTATGAAATGTACTATATTGCATAATATTTATCTGCTTTCTGTTTATAGACCAACAACATTTAATAAATATGTATTTGATTATTATTAGACATGTCTAAAGGACTCAAATCGTATTAAAAACATGTTTTTATTGTGTAAGTAATGCAATACATCAGCATCAACAAATTTCGATCGTTTTCTTTTAAGGCGATGAAAGTGAGTCACAGGTATGCTAATTGGCGATAAAATGCGTGGTTGTTAATTCGAATGGACGCCATGTCTTCCAGGAATGGCTTGCTAACTTCAGTTTATCATCAGTAAAATTTCGATTTGAATAAACTACTATCATTTTTACTTACCTAGGCGACAGACAGTTGAAGGACCAAAGGAGAATATAGTCAGACGCTTACCACTTATTTGTATTTGGGTAAAGAAAAAAGCAATGTGAGGAGACTTACTAAAGTAAAGTAACCGATCAACGTACGTCTCAGTGCTTGGTCTCCTGTTATTTCTATTAATGGCATCAAAAGTTATTCGGACTATAACTGTTAGTGTATTTAGTATTTACTATTAAATTTAAATATAACTCAGATACCACGTACTTTTAAAATCCACTCTAGAGCTGCGTGGGGGACTCCTTCTCACTCGTAAGTCACGAAACATTTTTATATGAGAGCGGGCTTACGGCCTCAATTTCAAGGGGAATGCTAAGAATTTTAAGTAAAGTGACTTTAACGCTTGAGAAATATACCTAGAAATCAAATTCAATGTTGTCGTAAAATTCTTTATACGAGTATCTCAAATAATTGAGTACTAGAGACTTGGTATAGGCACCCTGCAGCTATATTATGGTTGTAGTACGAACGGGTCTACGCTGCCACAGTATACTAGCGTAAAATACCATCTTGATGTTGCTGTGTTTCGTATAGTGACAATAGAGAACCGAGTATTTTATGTATTTAAGTAAATTATAACGTATTATTAATTAATTAAAAAACTGTTTTTTTTGTAATTGTTATTAGAAAGTCGCTGCTGACCATCTCCCGGTTTGTTTGCCTCTGTTGCCTCTTGATACACTCACACGACAATACGGGTAGTGGATATTCTCGCACCGTCACTACTCGGTCTCATAATATATATCTACACATTAAGAAAATCTAAAGATAACTCATTATATACAAGCGCTGTTATCGTTTAAGTCTGGGATTCCCAAACTATTTTGGGCATGGACACCTTTTCCAAAATTAAACCTCAGACTCCCATAGCCAAATTACTTTAAAAATCCTATATAAATTATTTTTTCTATTGAAAACTTTGCGGTTGGTTATGTGCGTAAATTTTCATTTTCTTATTAAAATTTAACGAAATAAATACAAATAAAATTCAGTAAATATCAAGTGTAAATAATAACTATTAATACAAATTACGAATATTTAGTTTTTTTAAATGTATAAAAATTATACTTCCTACTAAAATATTAGTTATTCTTATAACAAGTTGGTACACGTAACACAACGTATACAGTATTTTGAAAGTTTCGAATAAAAACTTGTGGTAATTAATAAGGGTCGGTTTTTAGACCTCGTCGACCCTGAAATCAATTTTCGTTTATGTGTCGACCCCTGGGAAAACGATTTCGACCCCAAGGGGGTCGATATCGACCACTTTGAGAATCCCTGATTTAAATAATCATCTAACTTGTAGATTGTTCTTATTTATTAAAATTGTTTTTACAAGTGTCTTGAATGTATGCAAAGGCAGCTCGGTAATATTACAGATAGTCTTGTTATAAACACTTATACATCTACCCAAATATGAACCGCCAGTTTTACAGAGCATGTACAGTCGAACAGAAAGAGATTTATTACGCGTATTAAAGTTACGGACATCACTCATTTTAACATAATCCATTATGAACTGTGAAGCAATCGTTAAGGTCTTAATTTGTTTAAAAAGATCTCTGATCTGATCAGTCTTTTTTTCTAAACTATAAATACATTCTCAACATTTCCCACAAATACACAAACAACAGATCCCACATCAAATATAATCTGGTGGGATTCAAGCCTATTTATACATAGATGGTTTAATCCTTTAATCCTTATAGTATGTTTGTAATATTCTGTAAATATAACAAACAATAAGTTAGACAACTTTATGGGAGTCCCATACAAGTTTATACGTGGTAGAGCCATGCTGCAGCTATATTATGGTTGTAGCACGAATGGTCGGCTCGACCGGGGAAGTACCACGCTCTCACAGTACACCGTACGAGGAGTTCCGTCGCAGTGCTCAGGCGTGACGTTGTCCTCTGAGTACATTTGCATTTTGGTTCTTAATCGAGCATATATCCAGATGTCTATGGTCCCACAGCATCCACTTACCACCAAGTAGGTTGTGTGCTCGTTTGTCACCCTAGTTGCTGTATCCACAACTGTTAACAGCCTTATCTTTTTTACTGCTTACTCAATGGAACAAAATCTCCTTGACAAGGCTTCGTTATGAGGTCTCCATTGCAGACGAGAGTCAATAGTGATGCCAAGGAAAACTGTTGATTCTATTAATTCAATTATTTGTTTCTTAGACTTAATATAAGTAGTAACTTGTCTTACATTGTGTAAAGACAATTAAAGGCATTTCGTTTTGTTTCAATTCAGTAGCAAATTACCTGTTGTAAACACGTTTAGTACTTAAAATACAGCATCATTGAAATCGTCAAATAAGTTTTTACGTCTATCAATTTTAAACACTAAATGAGAGTTATAATCAGCAAACGACACTAAGAATAGTTAACAAAATTAAATTTTTTGTTATTTACTGTTAGCACTCTTATGAAAATTGAAAGTGAAACGACATCATTTTTATAACTTTGACACACATACTAAGATTTTGCCTTTAGGACATGGAGTTATCTTTATCTCTATATATAAAAATCAATTGCTGTCCGTTAGTCTCGAGAAAATTCGAAAATGGCTCGACCGATTTTGATGTGTGTTTATTTGAGTGAACGGTTTGAAAACTCAATTGAACCTTAAATAAAGATATTAATTACTTTGCAACATTCCGCTAACTAAAAATACAATGATGTGTCTTACCTGGATTGAAGAGCACCTCCGGCCCTCCCTCAATTGTATGCACCAATCCCGCCATCACTAGTCCCAGCACCACTACTCCCGGCACCACTACTTCCAACACCACAATTCCATGGAAGACACACCATCGACGATAAAACGACACGTGTTTCGCCTCTACACGAGGCATCCTCAAGTAATTTAGACTACGCCGACTAACTTTACTTAGCGGAATGTTGCAAAGTAATTAATATCTTTATTGTAATGGATTTCCGCAAACTAACGCCTTATTCTGTCAATTATCAATTGAACCTGGTAGCGCAGTTGTCGAGATCCAGAAATCACCCGAGCGAAGCCGGGACGGATCGCTAGTAGAATATAAAAATATATATTGGTAGTAGATAATCATTCGTTGACTTATTTAAGTTTACGACTTAACGAGGTTCGAGATATCTCGGTCCCACTGTATTAACATTTGCTAATTCTATCATACCCAGTGCGAATATGACAAAATTAGTAAATGTAAATACGGTGGTCACAGACTATTAAGTATTTGATGTTGGTGTTAGAGTAAATATATACATAATTGTGCTTGTACTTACTGAGACACTAGCGGGATGAACTAAATCGTAGTGATTATATGCTCTTTGGTGTAAACGTCAACAAACGACATAATTTGTCTATATGAAAATTAAACGTAAACAATGCGTAGAGAGAGGATTGAAAAACAATGTATGTTTTATTTAATTAAATAATATGCTTCAAAATGCGACAGGTCTTTGTACACTTCCTCAAAAAAAAATCTGTACAATTCGGGAAAAATACAGATAAATCACTTAAATGTACCCTGTCGTGGTAAACAATTGATGTTTATCAATTATTTTTATTGACTTTCAACATGGCGTCTCACCGATTTAGTTACTCTGTGCTTATAGACAATGACAGTAAACTATAAAGCGACCATTGATCATAGAAAGAAAACTGTCAGTAGTCACAACAGTGACAAAAATACGTGAAATAAGTATGTCAAACGTCACTTATCAATAAAAATGACACCTTACAGTCATAACGGGTTTTTGTTCTGTGTTGCAATTTCAAGTGTAATTTCCTGTGCTTTACCAGCAAACAAAGCCATTATAATATTATTGGACAGTTGAGAATCGCTTAAAATGTTTTCCCTATTTTTGAGTATAGTGTATCTGGTCCAGGCTCCATACATTTTGGAATATCTATTTAATGTGTTTGTACTCCTTCTTTATATAAACTTTAAACTATATGCCAAATCTCACACTCCTGTACGCCCAATATGGTTAAAAAGGGATATTTTTATATATTGATATTAATAAATACTGAACATTAGTTCTGACCGAGAGTAAATGGAGGATTAACTAAGTCCATGGAATTATTTATTTATTTATTTCAGAGACATGGTACAATAAGTTGTTGCTTTACAACTTTTAGGAACATTTACATGTCTTACAGGTATCGGCGTAGAAACAACACGATTATCAAGTATCAATTCCTAGTCTTTTACAATGTCATCAATAAGTTGTCAATATAAAAAAAATTATGTCAATCTAGTAATAATAATTACAGCACATAATTAATAAATTGTGAAGTATAACTTAATACTAAGGGTTCAATTATTCAGTGATTATTTCCGTCGGATATTAGCCGTCATGTCGCGTGATATAACGTACATAATGTGGGTACATTTAAAATATCACGCAGTCTTGAATTCATATCTCTAGTTAGTTTGTGAAAGCGTTCATCTTGAGACCACTGATTAACTTTGTTATGTTTTATTTCTTTGTTGTGCTGATATACATACAAATAGTTATCTTAACTTTGCGGGTGTACCCTGTGCAGAAGATTGTAAACATGGATTGTAGTAAAAGTGATTGGACAATAGCTCTTACTACCGATTGTATTTTAGGCTTGTTGTGTAACGAATCATCGAGGTGCGCAATCATAGATGTAAGTTTTATTTTTAGTACATTAAATATTGTCATATTAAAATTATAAACAGTTCTTTATTAATTATTATTCGACTTATAGAAAACCGGAGACCCTTTTTACTGGAAACGAAGCATTCCATCTTAGTCCTCACGGGGTCAACGCGTCTTCATTGTGATACTTAATCAAGAATAAATGTAGATGTCTATGGGCTACAGCATCCACTTACTGTCAGGTGGATTGTGTGCTCGTTTGTTACTCACGTGCTATAAAAAAACTGGTACGATGCTGCAATTGGAAAACCTTTTTTCGGTTGTCGATCCGGTTTGCCTATGAATAAAACAATAAATTGTAACTTCCCGTTTCTACCTAACTTTTTTGATCCATTGGACGTGTTATATACTAAAGTTAATTAGTTAAAATATGACTATGTAACAAAGTACATTATTATTGTTTTCGTTCAAAAATGGCGCTGGAAATACAACTCAAGTCCTGATATATTTTCGTAAATTACGTGAGCGTGAACTATCCGCTGGATTGTAATAATTAATATGTAAATCATAAACATTATATAAGCGTAGGCGATTGGCAATAAAGCTTTTTATATCTTACCTGTAAAATACATAACCTTTTGTTTGAACTTCGTTCGTGATTGTTATTCTCGTATTTAAGTTATATTCTTACTTAAATACGAGAATAACAAACTTATTCTTACCACGGGTTCCTACTACCCATGGCCATGGAAGCCATTAATGCCGCCCTTAACTCGACGCTCCCATATTTTAAAGTAACTTGAAAATTTTTAACTAATTCCGTCCATGTGTTTTGTTTAAAAATGAATAAAATAATGTAATGTATTTTTTATACCTATCGTTATAATTGGTGTGCGTGTTTCAATGCTAGCGTTTGTTATCTACACCAATATATCCATGTCATTAGTTTTTAATAAATAACTATTTTTAAAATTTTTGTCTGCCTGCCTGTCTGTTTGTCTGTCTGTTTATCCAGTGTGTAATCTTCGGTATGGCTGAAGCGATTGTAATAAAACAATACGAAGAGGTAGACAGCAATACCAGGAGAGATTATAAGTACTATATTTTATCCGAAAAACTGGAATATTTTATGAAAAAAAAAACCTTAAATCAGCCGGGGCTGGCTGCTAGTATTTTAATAAAAATATTTATTGATTTTAGGGGCAATTTTTAATTTTTTCCTAAATGGCGCCCTCTAAAATTTGCCAAGCTGGCAACCCCGCCAATCTGGCCTCCCTCCTTACTACCCCACTTGTAGCAGTGGTAATAGGTTCCAATCCAATTGTCAAGTTTGGTTGGACGTGGATTGTTGATAGACTGATGATAAGAATGATAGTGACCTCATGACCGATTTTAACCAACAGAAAAGGGAATCTATGAGTTATTATAAACGACATAAATTCAGCGCTATTTTCCTCGTCTTTCAGCCGGCGACATCTTTGAGCCGAGTCGTTAAAGTAGGTCACATCGCCCAAGGCACGGCCGGTCCCATCCATAACGCACCGAGGGTTTACTTTATACCGCCTTAGTAGGAGTTATTGCGCTTTCATGCTAGACTATCATTGAAAAATTTCTACGTACTTTAACTGTTTAAACTGGTTGCCTAGCTAGTGATATAAATTAGTTTGTATCAGTCTTGGACTCAATAAAGTTTATTTTAAAGTATCAGTTTATTTAAAAGAATTCTTAGCTGTATTTACCTATATAGTATAGTATTGTAGGTAATATACAAGTAACAATTGAAGAAACAGAAACGAAAACTTTGTGTGAAATATCACTAATTTTTTGTATTTTAAAATTGTGTAACGTAAATTAACGTATTTTTAGTTTATTGAAGATATCTAAAAAAATCTATTTAAAATATAAACTTGTTTTTTTTTTAATAGTATAGGGTGACAAACGAGAACGCAGTCCACGTGATGGTAAGTGGATGCTGTGGCCCATAGACATCTACATTTATACTCAGTTAAGAATCCAAATGCAGATGCGTTATCACCCTTAAGGACTGGGTGGAATGCCTCGTTTCCAATAAAAAGAGTGCCCGGTTCTCTGCGCTCACCTGTGAATACACAGCTACTACATATTTTACGCTGGTATTCTGTGAGAGCGTGATCCTTCCCTGGTTGAGCCGACCCATTCGTGCTACAACCATAATAAACCTGCAGCATAGCTCTACCACTTAAAAAAATGTGTGTTAATTTATTGTTATTTTGACAAACGTATAATATATAACGCTATTTAATTCTTATAGACGATGTGTTTATTCCAATTATAAATTATGCATCCTTGTAAACAGCCTATGCTGGTAATGTGATTTAGTTTCTAGTTATTTCAAACTTGACCTTTTGCTAAATGCGTGGCTTAGAATAGAAAGAATCCAGCTTAACCTAGAAACACAGTTTTCAGTTACACTTTTAGAAAATAATTATGTCGCGTCATTTTTAGGATCAGTAAAAATAAATATGTCACACGTAATGCTCTTGATTTTGTTTATGACGGCAAACTTTGACATTTATTTATCACTTTTTTTACAATAAAATCAAGCTACGTCTGTCAAGAGGTACGCAAAATTACATTCCTCTAATTGAAAAATCATATGGGGTGATAATTTGATTCTCACTCCGCCCGCGCATGGTTTACATACGTTAATCAGTTGCCCCACAGTTGCTACACCTTCAATAGATAACTTTCGTTTAAACTTGGAGGAGTCCTATGATGATGGTATTGAATTGATGAAAAGCAAAATTGTGAAAATTATTTTGAAATCAAATTCGCATTATTACACAACATTGCGAACGTGAATTCACGAATATGTATGTAATGAAGGAGATTGAAATGCATTTTCAAATTTTGCAGCTCCTTTGTTAAATTGAAACACATAAAGTTACAATTTAGTTACTCGTATTTATGGTAAAGGGTTTAACATAAATTGAATTTCTATTTTTTTATTATCAGAATTCTTACGTACAAAAATATAAAGTATGACATTTAAATTTATTATTATGGTATTCTTAATCTCATGCATGACTTGCATATTGGAGTCCAAAGAACGATTTTTGCCGTTTTATTAATATCAGTATTTTATCTATAACGGTGGGATTATCGGTCAATGTTAAATAATGGCGGCTATGTTTGACGTCACGCGGAAAGTGCATTGTATTGTTTGTTTTTTTATCAGAATTTTTATCACAGAATGTACAAAAGTTAAATTTTATTAAAAGTAGAATATTTTATTTATTATAATGATTTTCTATGTGGTAGAGCCATGCTGCAGTTATATTAAAAATATAATTGTAACATGAATGGGTCGGCTCGACCGGGGAGGGAC
>DWHP01004781.1:0-12348 GCA_018247895.1 Parnassius honrathi
AAAATAAAGAGGTAATTATTACCTGCCGTGGGGCAATTCTATTTTCAAGCTCAACATGTATTGCTTGTTGCAACTGATATGGATTCTCTCTCACAATAAGGTCACGTTTAAGATTCCTCAGATAACTTCCCCAAAGTATATAAACATGATTATGGCCACGGAAAGATAAGGCACCAGGTTCCTTAGGTAAGGTTCCCGGAGTTGACATGCTGTATTGCCAATTGCTGACAGGCATCACATACGTAATCTTCCTTCTTCAGTGATCTAAAATAAGAATTAGAGTTTATTATGATGTATGATTGATAAGAGTTGTATTATGATGATGTATTATGTTAGTGTAATAAAACAAGTAGGTATGTAAATACGTACTATTATTGACGAATTCCACCCGCAGATCTTAGAAATTACTCTGGTATCAAGCTCAAAAACGAGATGGCGGCGAAGTGTATCAATGCGTATGTTACAATTAACACATCAATCGCACGCCTAGTTGTCTTTGTTGTGTAGTTGTGATGTCTCTCACAATTATCCAAGATGTGAAAAATCAGTCCGTAAAACAATACTAAGGTCTAAACAACAGAAAGAAATGACAATAATGACGCGGATCGATGACCACAGATTAAGCGATGACAAATGACGTTCCGTTATACATCTGTAATTGAATAAAACGTTTAGCTTACTATGACCTGCATTATTATTTTTATGACAAGAATCCAGTACATAATAAATTAAAAACTTGATGTCTACATACTAGTTGAATTGAATTAAAATTAAAAACTATTCATAAAAACGTGAATAATTATAGTCTTTGAATACCAAGTCTTTTTACACACGAAATGAGTCGTCATTAGGTGCCGAAACTATTATTTGAAATAATTTTGAACAGTTACAAAAACATAAATAAATGGATAACTTTTTTTGTAGCTACTTAGAGAGGTATTTCTTGTGTGTTTTAAGACCTTAAACAATAAGGGCATTTTACATAAATATTTCATATTGGGACGTTATCGTTTCGTTGTCAGGTACGATTTGACCGTCCTCCTTTGAATCTGTCAACATTTTTCAATTGTTCCAGGGCTGCCTGTATTAGATAATGTCACGAAACTTAAAATAAGTAAATAAAAAAATTCAATAAATAAATAAATGACAATGTAGCTAAAATTCACGAACAGAAGCCACATTCATCAACCAGCAGTGTGTGCTGCGAAAAGGTGAGGTTGAGACTAATTATTAAAGACGCGCGTTGCTACACTGCGGAAAAATCCCATCTACAAAAAAAGGATTCTCGACTGGACATGAGCTATTTAGTTAAATAGTAACAGTATCTATACATACAAATAATTAAATTGTAGTATCTGTTTGTATTGTCAAAATAACAACTCTACTTATAATAAAAGAACAATTTTTAAAATATTTCGCTGGCAGATAGCTGATGTTATTAAGAGTAACTTATATTAGAAATAATTAGAATTCCGCTCAAAACATTAAAACCCTGAAATACACGCGGGTGAGGTCGCGGGGAATAGCAAGCTATAAGTATAAGCCTAGTGTACAAACATTGTAACTAATAGATGTTGTTAGTATCAATTCCTTGCTTGATTCCAAGAATAACAAATAATGAGGTGTAGTAGATTACTTCGCAATTCATTTTTTAACTTGTCCATAGACTAATAGGTATCAATATCGTGGGTAAATAGTGCAACTTGTCAATTGCGACAAATATATACGTTCCGTAAGAGCCTCGGTGTATGGTATCTCGCTATCGCAAAGGAAGTCGAAGCTTTCAAAGTTATCCACTAATAAGAGGGTACATGCCGGTCACACGTAACTGCTAATTAGAGGAAATAATAAGACTTAATCTTCTAGACAATTTCTACGTTATCGGCGAGTATAATTCACTTCACTGAAGTCGCGCACGGTTCCACTTTCGTTTGTAATGCTCGCTGATTATTAAAAGAAAATTATTCAATATATAATATTATCTATACATTTAAATTTTGAGAAAGTTGAAATGGGATATAATGATTTAGTTGCGTGGATATAGTAAGCTTCGGCCTTACAAGTACGTTACGTATATAATGGAGGTCAACATAGCGTATGGCGTCATATTATAGCGCTCTATCTCTCCATAGCGCACAGCGCGTGCTATGTATGTAAGTAGCCGCCATGGCGCTTTGTTGCTATTGCGCAACAATTAGCAATATCTGCCTAATTTTAAGGGGCTGAGGGTCCTATTTGCATGCCACTAAGTCATGAATAACCTTTTTTTTAATTGTCTCTCTATCTGGCTGAGCTAATTCGTAGTATGTGAAAAAATTGTATGAAATTTTACGAACAGATAGAAAGCAATGCCATGAGTGATCTAGCCCATATTTTATCAGAAAAACTTAAACATTTAAAAGAAATTGTAAAATATAAATACCGCCACGTTAATAGATCTTCTATTTAATCCAAGAAAAACCGGGGTAGGTCACTTGTAACAAATATTATATTATAAAAATAATTTCTGGTTTCCAGCATAACATAAACAGCAAACCTCCAACAACCGAACAACAAAAAATACAATTATAAATAAAACATGAAAATATTAAAACCAGATATAAAAATTAAAAGAAAGAAAAGTACTGCATTAACAGCAGTAGTATAGAAGTATTAAAAAAAATCGCCACCACCGTGCCTCTAATAACACTCAGTGGTTGCACATTGAATGGAGTGAAACAAATTAAATAGCTAGGATATATTGTAACTTATGACTTTAAGGATGATCTCGACATTAAAGGGGAACGTAGGGCATTGGCAATGCGAAGTAACAAATTGGCCCGCAGACTATGCTTAAAACAAGTAAAAATAACTCATTTTGATGCCTACTGTCACGTATTCGGCACGGCAAGTTTGTGGGTAAAATTACACACATAAAGCCTACAATGCACTTCGTACTCAATACCAAAACGTTTTCAGGATGCTGTCGGGCTGTATCAATTTTAAGTGAATCAAGGATGTGTGCTAAGAAGTACACTGATGATTTTTCATCATCAAACAAAACGGTGGCATCCCTATTGGGCACATTACGTATTTAATGGAAGATTTTAACATTTAATTATTTCATGAATGGTTTCTTATATTTACGCGAACACTACACATTCAAATAAAACTAGTTTTTTTTTAAAATTAAATCCAAACCAGAGCATACAACTGCAAGACTTCAAGATACTATAAGCTCGTACTGTATAGATCGAAACAAAAATTAATAATTTTAATCTGTAGTTAACTATGACATCTGGGTGTAGAGCACCTCAGTCCCCCCGTGACCGGGTGCTGCATCGAAATTAATATACGCGATAAAATCCGTAAAAACTTGTTTTATTTAAATGTTTAGTTCATTAATGTTCTCGAGACCCAATTTTAATCGCGGCGGCCAGCTTCAACGGAGACTAGCCATCAGCGTGGGACAGGATTATAGTGCCCAAGTGTATGCGCAAGCACAGGTGCACTCTCTGTTCCCTAACTCTCATAGTCTGCTGAGACGGTAAACCGACACGACCGGAGAAAGATCAGGCACAGGACCAACGGCTTTACGTGCTTTCCACTCACTGCCAACTTTCTGACTTCGGACGGCTACCGAGAATTTCTTGACGGAAAAACTCAATAAATGATTGTTTTTGACCTGACCCGGGTCTTGAATCCGGGAGCTCATGATCAGTAGTCAATCTACTAAAACCACTTGACCAACAAGGCAGTTTAACATTTTACAAAGTGCATGATATTACAGAAAGCTTCTCACTTATTTTAGACTTTTTTACGGTTTTAAGATGTTTTGTTTCTTAGCGACGGTTTAAAACTGATAACTTTGCCGGTCGCATATATTTCTCTCCATTCCACTCAATGCGTTCTGGATAACGACGCCCAATACTAAGGTAAAAGAAAAGAAAATTCGTCTCCTTATTTCATGTTAAAATAATTTAATGGAATTTTTAATTTAATCTCGAGTCAACACTGTACATCAAATATCCAAAGGTCAGGTCTATAACACATCCCGTCCGTGAGCTGCAGATCAGTAACATTTTTACGTGGTTGAGCCACGCTGCAGCTATATTATGGTTGTAGTACGAGTGGGTCGACTCGACCAGGGAAGAACCACGCTCTCACAGAATACGAGCGTGAAATAGCAATTCGATGCTGCTGTGTTTCATATGGTGAGTGTAGAGAACCGGAGACCCTTTTTAATGGAAACGAGGCATTCCATCTTAGTCCTCAGGGGTGTCAACGCATCTGTTTTTGATTTTTAGGCGACTATAGATGTAGATGTCTATGGGCCACAGCATCCACTTATCATCAGGTGGACTGTGTGCTGGTTTGTCCGACAGGCAGTAGGATGACACCGTTGTGTACCCTTTTGGTACGGTACCCTAAACAGCTGACATATTCTTCTTTACATTCCATTTGGTACGAGGAAAAATCTCTTTATGGTTGTAGTGCGGCTGAAGCGGTCAGCTCGACACACATGTCTCTTGCACATAACATAATGTTTCATATGGTTAGTGACGGCAAACCAATACCATATTTTCTCGTATCGAGACATTTTCTCTTAGTCCTCAGAATTGGTTTTTGATTTTTAACCGAGGCTTGAAGCAGACAGTTACAAACGAAAAGAAAAAGTTTGATGCTTTCAAGGGTCCTAAAGTAGATTGGCTTGGTTTTGGTGAAGATGTAGAATTCATATTAAATTATTTTTCTTACAAACTTGTTAATTCAAATTTGTTAGGAGGCAGTGAAGAAAAGAATATAAACGTAAAAAAATCCGTTACTACTTGACTTCGTTAAAGTATAAGAAGGCTACTACAGTTGATTTCTTCAATCGATTTGCGCGACCTACCCCAAAATCGATACCCCAAATATCTAATTACTCGCAGGCGTAAATTTAAACCACCCTCGTATTGATTATAAGCGACCTTGATGGAAAAAAATTAAGTCAAAGACTGACCCAATTTTCCCGGGTCTCCCCCAGTTAGCACGCCGTTCATTGCCAAGTTTACATTAAAGCAACCGACCGCTCTGCCCATTAAGTCGACAATAAAGACGGCGTTGCGTAGTTGAGAAAAAGCTCTTTAATGAGACGGAGGAGTCTGGGGCGTTTAAGAAATGTTTCATCTTTGAGATGTTTTGATACTTTATTATTTTTATTTCCAAGACAAAACATTTTATGTAAACAAAATTGTGGAAAAACTATATTATAATATATTATTACTTTTAACACAACAAGTTTATTTTTATATTTTAGCTATTTGTCAATTAAATAGTATGTAGTATTTTATAATTAGATATTTTCACTATCCATTAACATAAAACTTAAAGTAAAATTGATGATCTGGAGGTCTCCAGTTAGACGGCGGTTAGATAATGGAGGAGGGACCAATCTCAACGGAGACTACACATCTGCGTAGGAAATAATTATAGCGCTCGAGTGAAGGCGCAAGCACAAGAGCACTCTCTATTCCCTCATAATCCAATGGAACGGTAATCGTTATAGCATGAGAGAGTTCAGGCGCAGAACAAACGGCTTTACGTGCTTTCCGAGGCATGAGGGCGAAACATCGCTAAGTCCCTAACTACTGAGAATTACTTGACGAAAAAACCCAATAAACGGTTTTGGTCCAACCCGGGATTGGATCTCGTTACCTCATAATCAGCAACCAAATTATCGACCAAAAGAAGAAGTTCGAAATTCGCCGATCAAACGATTATGCCATCGCGCCGCGTATGCAAAGTTGCCATGTCATGTCTATAATAGTTGCTTATAATAAGTCTTTGTATAAGAGTCGTTTAACTGATCACAAAACAGATCACATATCCGAAAAACTATATGATAATTCTTCTTTTTAACTGTCAGTTAAGGATTAATAAAAGAAACGAGCGACAGTAGCCTAATGGGAGGGCGCGGATTGCTAACTCGAAAGGTCGTGGGTTCGCATCCGCGATTTGCCTACTGTCGTGAACCACTCCTAACACAAGCGTTTCAAGCTTACCAGGAGTGGTTAAAAGGAATATTAGTAACGTTAATTAATAAGATATTTAAAAAAAATTACCATATCAATTTTTGAAAATGAATTCCAGGTATAATAAACTTAACACACTAAGACACATTTCTGATATAAAAATCATTTTAATACCTCAAAATTTTGAGAACTACGATCAAGATAACTCAGTCACGTAATAATTAATAAAAAAGGAATTAAAAAGGAGTTCGAATCAACAGTCGCGTGCCCTAGAGGCCAATGTCCTTTAGACAAGATCGTCCCCTCTGTTCGTCTGTCTCTCTCTAATTAAGCATTTAATCCGTGCCGTTGTCTCTCTCTCTCTGAACGAGGGATGCTAATATCGTGTTACTTAATATCCCGCCGGGATGTTCGTACAATAATTTTCGGAGTACGGCGTTCTTCGGTAATTTGTCAGACTTTTTGCTTTGGTTTGGTCGGAGAAGATTTGAGTCGGATTGCTGTAATTCCAATATAATATAATAATTACAAAATATTGGAATTTTATTTATGTATTCTAAAATGTAAGAATAAAAAAATCTGAATATATTGTTTCATTTGCTTATATGTTTGTGACTTATATTTTTTTATATTTACAGTTTACTAATTAACAAGTAGACTATGGTTGTGATGAAAAGGCTTATGTAAACGTTATACGAAACTTTTAATAGTTAACATTAGGATAGAATATTCAGATATAATCATAAAAAACTGTACATGTACAGTTTGTACGGCGTAGATATTGATAAGAAATATTTTGTAATTTGAATTTACATATAAATTCTTATACCTTCATTCTTATACCATTTCATGCCATCAGAGATTGAAGAAAATTACCATCTATTTGAAATAGTATGAGGCTTTCACTAGATATTTTGAAGATTACTTTCTTTATTGAAAAATAGCTGCTTAAACTCATCAAAACTTATGTTATTTCATTTAGTTTCGCTACATACGTGAAGCATTTTAATCCCAATTGAAGCATATTTCTGAAATTATTTTCACAATTTCTTAAAAGCCAAACAGAGCGTAACAATTTCTGGAACATATCGCGCGGCATTGTCTCGCAAATTCGTAATACAATTTTAATGCTTACATCTTAATAGTCTCCCTATGATATACGGCAAACGGGTATCCGATGTCGCAGTCGGCAATAAAAGTAAAGCATGTCGAAAAATATCGCTAAGTAGCGCACGCCCCTTAATATCTTCCACGCGGGCACACCCGGCGCGCCGTATCGGAGAATTTCCATCTGAATATTTTCCTTTCTCATTGTCGTTATCTGAAAAATATGTTTTTCGTACAGTCCATACCCACTCTTTCTGCGGGGTGTACGGAGCCGACACAACAGTTCCCAAATGTCTTAAGTACTTTCAACATAAATAGGCAAATAGAACCGTGCGAATTTCGTTTTTAAGCTCGAAATCTTTAAAGCGGAATAACCGTAACGTTACTTTCAAGAGCCAAAGAAAAATAGTTACTAGCGTTTCAATTGATTTTCGAATCTACGTCAACTGGATAAAGTGCAATTCTGTTTGTGCTGTACACGACGGGTGGTAGGAGGAATATGGAAACCGGAAACAGTGGTGGCAGGGTGGAGGGGCAAATGGACGGAAGAGAAGCGAAGGCAAATAACTTCGCCCTTCTGTACACATGTATAGGGGTACGGAGGGCGCACGAAAATGCTAGCAGCGCCGGTCCCAAGTTTCACAATGAAACGTTGAGTATTTTTATCATTTGTCGTCATAAAATCTGCCGTCTGAGAAGAAACTCACGATGAAATGCTTTCGAGTTTATTGCGTCGTGTAGTACGTTGGGAATGGGATATAATTCGAAAACCTATTAGTCAAACAGAATGTTTAATAAATTTTTTAACATTGTAATTTGTTTGCTGTCCATTACTCTCACCAAACCTCAAAACTGGTTCGACCAATTCTGACAAGTTTTTGTGTGTGTTTGAGTGGGACCCTGGATGGCTTAGATTTAAAATTGGACCCGACAGGTGGAGCTGCTGTTGAGATCTAGAACGAAATCATTTATGTATGAAACTGAAATGACAAACAAGCTAACAGTCCATCTGATGGGAAGTGCCTGCTGCGGCCCATGGACACCTGCAAACAACTTCCAATAAAGAAGGCTAACAGAAAAGCGTTCTCTACGCACTAAGATGAAACCCTTCAAAGTTGCGAGATATTTGGTATCGCGATCGATCCGTCTAAGACGAGCAACGATTAAGGTACCTAAATAATTTTGGGGTGCGACTCATGTTCAGTAATAGACTTTTACGAGCAATTGGAGAAGTTCATTCAGTTGATGATGTAAGACATTGTTTCAGATAATGTTTTACACATGATAGACCCGTAATGCAGCTATATTGTGGTTGTAGCACGAATTACGAATAGATTGGCTCGATAGGGGAGAGAGCAGGCTCTCACAGAATACCGGCGTAAATTAGCAGTATAATTATGTTTCACATTTTGGGTGTAGAGAATCGGAAACCCTTTTTATTGGAACATTACATCTTAGTACTCCGACGTGACAACGCTTCTGCATTTTGAACCTTAAGCAAAAATAGACGTAGATATTCATGGGCCACATCCACTTACCATCAGGTGGACTGTGTGCTCCCTTGTCCCCTAATTCTAAGATAATTTTTGGCAAAAATTTACTTAACATAAGAACCTTCATTTAATATTGACTATATATATATATATATATGGAGATCGCATTACTTAATTGCTAAAGGCACTTGACTACCGCACTACGATTAAATATAGTTTCCGGCTTTATATTCCAGTCTGAGCGATGATTTTCTAGCAAAATACAAATTATTGATTATCGAGTCTGAATTTATTGGGGCTATCGTCGTCTGTCTATTGGTTCATGCATGCCTACGACCATAGATTAAGTCTCCTGTTATTTCTGAGAGGGTTTTAGGGCAAGGAAATGTCCGCCGCCAATACAATACACAATAGGGCCCTAATGCATGTTTGTGAACTTCACCTGTCCTAGGAATATATATTTTTTTATTATTTCTAACGTGGTAAATCAGCACTTAAAATTGCAATTAACAATTTCGTTGGTACCGGCGTGAATCGAACCCGGGTTGCTCGCGTACTGTCAAATTTACAACGAGCGCTTAATCCCTGATCTGCCACGGCTCAGGACTATACCTATACTGATTATACATCAACGACGTAAATCATTCTGACGTATCTGAAGATTTCCTCTACTTATGCTATACGAGTTTTTAATTTTTCCGCGTCAATGTACCACGCCTCAAACTTAAGTCAAAAGTTACAACTCACAAAATTCAAATAGCTCTACTGAAACAGGTAACAACATGTTAGGATCGAAAATTAAATCCTTGCTTAATATCGCAAGCAAAATTTCCTTTGTGGTCTCGAAAAATTCTTTGCAGAGCGGAGAATCAAAGCACCAAATAGCGAAAGTTGGATGCCCTTTGAGCAGACCCGTTATTATTTTCTCAAGAACCTCTTTTATATAAAGGAACGCTTCAGATGGGTAGGGTGGTAAAGGGAAAATATGACGAAAAGTTAGTACTATACGCGTCCTTGTCGTGTACGTTGTATTAGAATGGGAGAGACGAGGGTGACGTGAAGAGCTTTTCATGTCAAGAGTCTCCATACACTGGCACTCGTTACGTCATGGCCTCGGGGACGTTGGAGGCATTTCGACAAGTATTTTTTTATGAAAAATGTAGCCGTCCTTATGACAATGCTCCAAGCTCTTTATGTAATCCGTTGTCAACATTAATGAGATGAAGGTTGCCACGCTTGTTACGGAGAACAACGCCCACTTGCTCTAGGAATTAACTTCGTGTAGGTTTAAAATGGTTGAACACACGTTGTTATTTAGTTTTACGTCTTATTTGATTTGTGCATTCATTGCTGTGTCCAAAACAGTTGTTTATTCCAGATAGATTACAGATCAATTCTTAAATTATCTTAAATACACACGGTTATCGCTCTATTTACCCTGTCTAATAGAGATTTAACCTTAGAATAAGGGATAATAAGGTTCAAACTTGTATAAGTACTTGTTTTGGCTAATCGTTACCTCAAAAATCCCAGGTGCGTGTAGCCTTTTCTTTCATATCTTGTTTTCTTTATTTCAAATGACATTTGGAGTTATAAGAAAATCGTAGGGCAAAATATTCTGTATAAATTTGTTCTCAGGAAATATTTTATAAAATTAACCGTTCTCGAGATAGAGCGCGATTTGATGAATCGAAAAATGTCAGTGCTGTTTCTGATTTTGGGTAGCACAATATATTAAATACTTGATAAGGTTTCTTAATAACTATAAATTTTAGTAATTATTAACTTGCCAGTGGGAAGTTATTGTAATGGGTCCGATTTTGCAAATTGGAAATTTTAACATATCTCCACGTTTCAGGGTCTTTAGAGTCGAATAGTATGGTTTTAAAGAGGATATCCGTGTGTGCACATGTACGTATGTATGTATGTATGTATGTTTGGATTCAATTTTCGCCTCGTGTAACTCGAGACCAAAGAATGACATTGACATGGGACCAGTTTCATTTAACTCACAATTATGTAACTTACACCTCATTAAATTTTGAACAAAATCGGTTAAGTCGTTTTTTGTGCCGAATGAAAAATTGTATAAAATACTAAAACATATGATATTTTTTTATTCTTTCCACTGGAGAGTTAGTCGTGCGGACCTTTCGGGTTGCACCCAGACCGCTTTTTTATTTATAAGCTGTCCATGCCGTGGTAGCTTAGCGTTCGCTGTAAATTTCATAATTAGATAATTAATAATGTTTCATAATAACCATAATATTTCAGTAAATGATTTATCTATCTTATAAACTGCGCTGCTTATAGATTCCATAGTTGACCTTGTAAAAAGCGCTTTCCACGATTCGCGCTCCATCTTGAGAACGCTGAAAATGTATAAAATGTTACCTAAGAACATTTGAGCACTTGATTTTTACAAGAAAACGGATATTTGCAACATTTTTCGTTCGCGTATATACGAGATTCTATGTGACTTTTGAGGTAACATAAACATACTAAAACAGAGACATAAACATATTTTTCAACCTTTGATCGTTCTCGTTATGACATTTGATTGAGTGGTGGTTTGTTCTGGAATAACGATAATTTCAACTTTGGGACTCGTACTTGGGTCGTATCTCGTAGCTTCTGACAGTAAATCAAGAATATGTTCTTCTTGTCGTTTACTTACGCGTTTATAGTCAGACAATTCTTACAATGTAGATTTTCTGAACCATACAAGCTGTTTGATTACAAAAAAAATATACCAATTGTACTTTCTAATTTTTATTTCTTTATTTACATCATAATCGTCATGGATCAAAATTATTTAGGAGGCTTAACCCCTAAAAACGCATTTTTGCATATTAAAATCTAGACTGAGAAAGATTTATTTTCGCTGCAGTCAACTCGCTATGCAGCTATAATAAATATTTCCCCCAATGAGGTAGTTTATTAATAAGACCTATATTGAGCAGTTGAATTTTGAAAGGCAGCATCAGCAGTTAACTTGTGATGAATGAGTTAATTATTAAAAGAAAAGGGAATAAATTACACAGCTAGGTTGTCTTTGATAAAGTATTCGTATTATAGTCCACTAAATAGATGTAGCACATACACATTGTACCATTTTCTTTTTGTATACACATATGAATACCTACTCTGCCTATGTTTTTTAAACATAGGTCTTATTATAAGTACCACTATATCCACAGGAGACGCAAATACCAGCGTGTAGCAGCATATTTTTGTATAGTCAGGGACGAAAAGTGAAGACCCTTTTTACTGGGAACGATGCATTTTATCTCAGTCCTCAAGGGTGACAACGCGCCTGGATTTTGATTCTTAATCGAGAGTAGATGTAAGTGTTAAGCCACATCATTTACTGGTTATCAGGTGGACTATGTGCTCGTTTGTCTCGCTAAATTCTATAAATAATAGTATTTGCACCCGATCGAAAACTGGTTTAACATTTGGACGGACTGCATTCCTCTAGAGGGCGCAGCGGCTCGAGCGAGTCTAAGTCAGTCCCTTTTGAGCGCGCCTGCGCGACGCCTGTCGTTTTGTAGTCGGATGAAACGGCAACCGTGTTTCGCCGCGTCGAGAAGTTACATTACTTAAGTGCTGGATGTCCGCTATCTTGTTTGCTTATGGTCGTCTTTTTTTTGTCGTTTTTCTTTTTTTGCGATTGGATGATTAATTTAACTTCGCTTGTTATTAATTGTGTCGACTAGTTGCCTATGCGGCGTTTTGATATCGCACGGAATCAG
>DWHP01004782.1:0-12348 GCA_018247895.1 Parnassius honrathi
ATATATATATATATAAAAGTAATATTGCTGGTCCTTCTTGATAATTACAGCTTTCACACAAATTTGTTTTAAATAAAGCGTAAATATTAGTACACATCTTTAAAAAAATTTCGAATGAATTTCAGTATTGATAATATAATAAAATACCTACAAACTCTAAACACGCTAGACAAGCGTCACCCGCAAAACTAGTTCAATCCGATGTAGCGTACGAAAACTAATTCAAAGAAAAAAAAACTTATTTTCTGTATAAGTACAGTGCAATACTTGCTAGAACTGAGTTTCAGTTACTTAAGGAACTTCGAAATTTAATTACCAATTGTCTTGTCTCTAAACGGATCGACTTGTGGAAAACTTGCAAAATAAATAAAAATTAAATACTTGTCCGTCTTTACAATTACCGTTTGATTTTACAACTTATTTTCTTTTATATCTAAGACATAAATGTATTGATATCAGGTACTAGATCTGCGTAAATTACTTTTATATTACTTTGCGGATCTGATTTGTTTTTGTAATCGGTGTCAATACTTGAGTTAAAAAGAATTTATTAGTTTAAGAAGAGAAGGGGGGGGTACTAATATTGTATTTATTGTTACAACTTTTTTATTTTCTCTGACATTGCATCGTAGCCTACCTCCAATGACACACACAAACACACACAATCACTACAGCCAATCACAAATTCATCGTTGAATATTTGCCCCCCCCCCCATAGATTGACACAAAGTTCGGTTCCAAGACTAATGCGTCTATTGATATTTTAAGTTCCGAGTTTTTAATCACGTCGTCACTACACACTGCACTCGCCAGTCCTTCCCCAACTATTGTCAGTTCTTCGAACCACATGGCCGACTCATTGCCACTTCAACTTACTGGTCCGCTGAACTGTGTCAGTTACACTAGTTTATTTGCGGATATACACGTAACAGATTCTATTCTGCAGAGAAGTTCCCAGTATGGCCCTTTCTATCGCATATTGAGTGAGTTTGAGCTTACACATATGGAAGAAGCATATTTTGGTTCCGCAAATCATCTCTGGCTATGTGCACTGGTAGCACACTTTTCGAAAAAAAGATTCTTATTAATTTCCCGAAGCTTAGCCGAGCCTAGCCGAGTAGGATAAGCCTGTTTACCTCTGGATTGAAGCTACTTACCTAAATACTCGTTAACAACTTCGAGCGTAGTTACCCAAAAATTATGGGTATATGTGTAACATGCACTTGGGACATTGGAAACACTAGTGTGTTCATAGAGTATCGCGTCAAGTTTATGCAAGGATTCTGCCAAAATGAAAATATATAGTCAACATCTCGAAGGTAATGATGTACTCGTATTCGCCGTTTATTCCGTCAAATTTCAACTGAATCAATGGCTGGTAAATTATTCCTTCACTCCTTTGCTGTACGCATTAGTAGGCCATATATCCTGTAAATACTTTCTCTCTGTTCACTCCAGACGATTTGGCGGCCGAAATATGTAAGAGGATGGTAACTATTCAGAAGGACTCCTAGGCAGAATATGATTTCTACTATCCAGTAATAGACTATTCCGTCTCTTTATCTGCGTGAAGTGTTTTTATTCAATTTGTTTTATATTCCGCAATAATAAGTTCCAACTGTCTTTAAATACAGTACTAAGCAAATATATAATGCAGAGAAAATGAACCGGGTATCTCCTTGGGGTGTAGTCGAAATTGTTTGTCTACGTCTGTCGTTCTTGATTTTATTTCCTTTTTTCGTTAAAGTATTTAACTTGGAAGTAACAAAACGTAGTAAACGTTCGCGTGAAATGTTTTAAAAGTTCCTTCTTTTTTAACGACGATATTACTTTATTTTACTTATTTTCTAAGGAAGAAATAAACGAGAGAAAATCAAGACTATATATATTAACCAGCTTGCCAGGCAGACGTTGTTCTACCCTTTTCGACGACCCTATGTCATGTCCTATTAAAATCTTTCAATTCGCAAAAAAAATTGTGGGTTAATCATTGGCAAAAAACTATCCTATCTCCCATGTTGAACCGAACTGCACACGGTGTGCAAATTTAATTAAAATCGGTTAAGTAGTTTAG
The DNA here is from genome assembly GCA_018247895.1 of Parnassius honrathi. Lineage (NCBI taxonomy): Eukaryota > Metazoa > Arthropoda > Insecta > Lepidoptera > Papilionidae > Parnassius > Parnassius honrathi. The sequence continues at coordinate 2,075 of DWHP01004782.1, forward strand.
GAGTGCATTGCGGACAAACAACATGACACGTAGTTTATATATATTAAGAAGATTATAGAGTTCATCATGTGGAGATAAATTCGTCTGTATTTAAGTTAGTTACCAGCGAACACTGAATTCAAATTTAGTTTAGGACAGAATTTTTATAAACTAACAATTAGTTTGTTTAAAGATTTGGATGAACATGACTCGTGAATCTTTCGCCATCCTTGGCACTGTTTCTAATCTCATTTACGAAATTATCGCAATTAGCGACACAAAAGGGTACAAAAACGATGAGTTTGTGTGTGTGTGTGTGTGTGAAACTGCAACGTTTTTTTTATTCAGTATAATAAGAACATTATTACAAAATAGTTAAGTTACAGACAATAAATGCGACAAGCCATGGCATTAAAAGTATTTATGATGATGAGTAGACTTAGTATTTTATTAATCTGAATTACTTTCAAATAGCTATATTAAAAACCTCATTCCTTATATCGCTAAAAAGGAGGTCCCCTGAATTAGCACCTACTTAATAAAAATATCATCAAAATCGGTTCCCAATTATTGATGAAAACTTTATACTTGGAAGTAACAGAAGCCAAATTGTAGAGTGCGATACGCGAACTTAAGTTCATGATCGCAGTTACAGGTAATATTAGTAATGTGGTATATAGATAGCACTTTATTATATGCAAAAAAACATAAATATGAACAAAATAGGAGAAAAAAGAAATTTTATGTGGTAAGATGAGCGGTCTTATCGTTAAGACTATCAAATTTTCTGAGGTTCTCAAATGTCTCTAGTATTAGTCATGGAGAAATTTAAACCAATTGTTTAGATCGGAAGATAGAAAGGATTTAAAAGAATATTACGGAAAAGCGAGAGAATATGAGCATTCCAGTGAATGTGAGTTGGCAGCCTGGTACGATAATCCGATAATGATCATGTTTACGCAAACCAAATATTAATCTCATACAAAAACTTTGAAGTAGCTCATGTTGAATTTCAGTGAGATCAAATTGATTGACATATGCATAATCGAGGATTGGAAGCAGAAGAGTTTGTGCGAGTACAATCTTAGTAGCAGTAGGTAAAGGTTTCGTTATCTTCTCAAAGAATGAGCAGCTCGCAAACATTTTTCAAGTTATTTCTGTAACACCCAAGTTTTTGACCGTGTCACTAGTGGGAATAATATTTCCATCAAAAACAACTTTAATTGCTTGTGGTAAATTACATTTTGCAATTATATGTGGAGAACCTATAATATTTACTTGCATCTTCAGTGGGTTAATTTTCAAATCATAATTTTGGCTCCATTCCGAAATGATCGCTAGATCACTGTTAACGGCTATTTTTCTAAAAAAACGCAGTAGGAATTAAACATAATTAATTGCACTTAACCATCATCATCAATATCATCATAAATATCATGTTTATCAATTAGATAGATAGCTTAGATTAGCGCTAAGATTTATGTTACTACAACAATTGTGAATATTTAATATATACTTGTTTATAGTTCTTCTTATTCGAATTTTGATATTATATGATATTTAATATTTGACGTGAAGTGATAAATACTTAATACCTATTGCAACGTAAAAATCATTTTCAACCGAAGCAAAATATAATAAAAATAGCTTGAAAACATTTTAAAGAGGAATCAACTTTGCGTAACTGAAATAAAATTTTAAACTAAAACAACAACAACCAACAGCGATGAGTTTTAAAACTCAAATTGCAGCAGAGGAAACACTACATGAGCGTACAACTTGTTACAACTCACTCGTTATTTTTAGAATTTAGCACAGCGATTGAAGTAAAAATTATGATTTTTTGTTCATATTTAATGAAAATTTTATTGCGTTTAAATAATAATTTTATTTGACTGTATATAGTTAGATTCACTATCACTGTCACTATAATCCATCACAAGTCCAAGGCTGAACTTCCCCAAAAATTGCTATAAAATACAGTGCTGTTTCACCTACATCCATCCTGCGTGACTCATCAGCTTGTTCTAGCAGGAGGTTGTCCAAACTGCGTTTACCAAAATCTAATTAAATGTTCATTATTTTAGAATTATCTAAAAATAAAACATTTAATTTATTCGAGACATTATGTCGTCTTTTACTGTTCACATATAATCCATATGTAATTTTCACAGACAAAATACATTTTGACAGCTCATAATAAGAATTTTAACTGATATGTGTACATGTGTACTAATACTCCTTGAATACCTGGAAACCTACAAGCAATTTAAGCTTAGCACGAGTGGTTAAGGGGAATATTAGTAATGTTTACAGCGTTGTTAATATTCTTTTATTGAAAAAAAAGAAAAGAAAAGAAAGAAAAAAGATATATTTTTATATGTTAAATATGTTTCATTCCTATTTGGCTACGTGTTTGTCAAATATGTCTTAATAGTAGGTTTGTTATCGTTAATCGTTATTAACATGACCCTGACAACTATTATTTTGAGTCACTATAAGTCAGCTTTTACTTCACTATAGAGAGAATATTTAGTATTCTTTTATTGATAGCTGAAACTTTATGCCCACAATGGATACTTTATAGAATAGATATAATCTGATAAAATTAAATGGAGATATAAAAAAGTTGTCGATGTATAGATCCACTATCAATGGTGTGTCTCCTTCTGCTCGGAACATAGACGATTAGAGAGAGGTCTCAGTACGATCCACGGTCACTTGCTTATTATTTTCCGTAGTATATAACATTAATTTTATATTCACATCAGTAATGTGTATTTATTTATGATATTAACGTAACCAATCAAAAAATGGAAATAAGGTCAATTCTAAATACAGATTTTTATACCTTATAATCGCTTTCACTGCAATCTCATCTAGTATTAAACGGTAATGTAGCTCTGTGCCCCATTTACGTTTGTTTTTTTTCTGTCTGGTTGGCTAATGGTAGAAGAGACACAGAGGACTTAAGCCAAGTAATCCTGCGCGCACTGCAGAATTTATCCCATATAATTCCGAAATGCTGAATACAATACGCTTATGTTCGAGTCTTTAAATTTATATATAATATGAAGCTACCCGGCGTGAATTACCATTGCATATTTGCAGAGACACCTAGCTTTCTTTGGCTTTAGACTCAATGAACAATCTGAACAGTCAGGATAGGAGGAAATAAAATAAGACTGTGAAATATGATATAACTCCGATGGTGCTGCAAACAGTAAATGCTGCTCCGGGACATACTTCCAATAGAGTAAAGCGAGCCACAATTTCATTCCAAACGGAGATCCTAGAATCTCTCGTAAATGCTGATGGTAACTTCCGTAAGGTTTTAGCCGTTGAAATTTTTGCATAACATTTCCATAAGTTACCTCCACAGCGAAAATGTGTGGTTTTCCCCACGTTAAAAAGTGGAATTTTACAGTACTGGCTCATATATAGTAGTTTGAATCAGGCTTTCCTTTAAGAAAATATATTATATTAGACTTTGTTAAAAATTAATTTGCTTATTAATAAAATTATGTGTCTTACCTAGTTTGAATAGTACCTCCCGCCGTCCCTTAATTGCGTGCAGTATCCCGGTCACCACTTATCCAAGCACCACTACAGTACACGAGGCCTCCTCAGGTGAAGTAGACCCTGTGGTGGCTGATTGCTGCGTAAGTGGCGAGCCAAAACAGCTGCTATGCTGCGTCAGCGTGTTAAAATAGCAGCTGTTTTGGCTCACCGCTAACTTAGCGGTCAGGCACCGCAGTCTACTTCACCTGAAGATGCCTGGTATGGGGGTGAAACACTTGTCGTATTATCATCGATGGTGTGTTTTTCCTAGTGTAGTGGTGTTGGGAATAGTGGTACTGGGATAAGTGTTGATGGTTATAGTGCACGCAATTGACGGTCAGAAGGTGCTGTTTAAACTTGTTAATTAAAAAAAGACATCATTTTATTAATTTTTATTAAGAGAATATAAGCGTTAATCCTAACATACTAGTTTTTCCCCTTTTCGAGACTGACAGGAATTAAGTCCATATACTTTATTGTAGCTTTTTTATGCAGGTTCCTGCGTAAGCGTATGAACTATTTAACTTTTATTTCTGCCTAGGTAGCAAATGCTAACAATTTACCCATTTATTGTGTTCCAGTTCTCATCAGCAAGTATAATTTTAAATTTTATAATTCAGTATATTTCTAGTATTTGAGGGAACCATCGTACGCGTTAGAATGTCACTGTATCGTTTTTTTTTTCAATTTTATTACGGAGTTTGGTGCAGATGTCCTAAGGCTGCAGTGATCTCGGTTGGTCCAAAAGGTACTGCTCATAAACTGATCAGGGTAAATACCATAATACCTATCTTTGGTGTTAAGCACCACCATAGCATCATGTAATGAGAATTATTAGTAGTTATCAAATTACTTAGACTTAGACTTTTAATTATCCTGTCTAAGAACTTTGCAATAACATCGTTTCCATCTGCAGCTAAGAGCGCCAGAAGTCACTTACCATTAAGTGTACTGTTAGCTCGTTTGAAACTCAAATGTTTTAAAAAATATATTTCAAATCGCTTCAGTATCTTTACAAGGAACTACCTTAAACATTCAGTGTCTGATAAAACAAGAGGCTCTATTGTCGAGTCGTATATCTAGATACAGAGCAGCACAATCTTAATAAATGCAGACCGGCCACACAAAAACTATCTTTATATTGCTCTCTGTACGGTATTTTACATATTTATACTAAGGTTGTCGTCGATAGCTCACGCCAATAATATAACAGATGCGCTGGAAAGTTACAAAAACCATTCCATGCGATGGAAATAAGGTTTAATATCGATGTTAACAGAAAACAGAAAATGCTTCCAGATACGATGGTTAAGCACTCAATGTACCCTTTATCTTAGATTAAAAAGAGGGTGGGTTTTCCACTTCATAATGACTAGGGTTGTTGGTTAGAACAGGTGTTGAAAACACTTTTAAAGTTGACTGACCCGACTATAAAGGTATGGTTAAACAATAGGACTTTGTTATCGGTTTGCAGTCTGCAGGCGGAAGGGGATTGATGAATACTTTTTAAGTGTTATAGAAAACCATCGATATGAAAATGTGCTTGTTATAGAGTTCGATTAGAAATTAACGTTGATCATACTTGATTATAGTATATATGTTTATACTGGATTAAATATATTAAATTGATATACGTATATATATGTACAAAAAAACTTTAACACCAAAGAACTGAAAAGAGTAAAAAAATCTCCACATAATAACTTTAGTCGGTGGAAAGGCTAAAATAAAATGTATACAAAATTCTAAAACGAAGATGAAATTTATTGTTTTTATTATTTAAAAAATTAACGATACTTAGTTAACCAGTGAATGTACATGAAGTCTATATTAGATTGATCTCGTTCGTATATTCTTGTATCGGATTCTATCACGCAGATATACTCCGAGATTAGACCTCTTCATTGCTTGCTGATTGATTTTGATATTTCTCTTACGGGCAGCAATTATGGACTAAGTCTTTAATCGCTATTGTACGGTAATATCAAAAAAAGTTTACAATTTTGGTCAGGTTAAAGTCGGCGTTAAAGAACCTTAGTAGCTGGGCTAAGCATACCCTGAAAATTTTACAGAACACAGGCGATATGGTTTCGATCTCCCACATGCTTCCCCATGCTCGGCGATAAAGGCATATCGTGAAAATACCTGCATGTCTTAATTACAAAATATTACGAAAACATTTAAAGTTTAAACTAAAAATCTCAAAAATAAAAGGAGGTCTGTACCCAGCAGTCAAACGTATATAGGTTTACATTTTATAGTTTACATGTTTCGTTGTTTACTGCGAAACCTTATGATATTCATATGAGATTTGATTTTAGTATGATTTAGTTTTTTTTTAGTGTTTAGTTTGAGTACAATTTATATACGTGGTAGATCCATACTGCAGTTATATTAGTAGTATAGTTGTAGCAATAATGAGTCGGCTCGACCGAGGAAGGACCACGCTCTCACAGAATGTCAGTGTAAAGTAGTAGCTTGATGCTGCTGTCTTTCGTATGGTGAGTGTATAGAACCGGAGACCCTTTTTACTGGAAATGACGCACTCCATCTTAGTCCTTACGGGTGACAACGCATCTACATTTTAATTCGTAATCGAGGAAACATGTAGGTGTCTATGGGCCGCTGCAACCACTTACGATCAGGTGGACTATGTGCTCAGTTGTCACCATATCCTATAAAAAATATTTGTCATAGTTGTCACGGTTAACAGGCAGGTTGGCAGCTGCATTTTTATTTTCTGGTTGTTGATAGGGAGACGCTCCTGCTCATCTCCTGGTTTGTTTTCCCCTGTCACTTCTTACGACAGCCACTAGACGTTACGGGGTGGTAAAAATTCATACACCACATCTCCACGGTATGAACAATCCCTACAATAATGAACACGTGAAATGTACAATGATTTCAATTTTACAATATCGTCTAAATAAGGAAGTAAAGAATTGTAAAGACAAAGATCGTTATGAAAGAATTGGCGACGGAAGCTCTTGATACTTCAAAAACTTCCGTCGCCAATTCTTATTTCTCAATTCTATTGGCAAATGTTAATTGAAATATTAGGATAGTATCGAAACGTGACCGGATCCTTTAGATGTTTATCACGTCTTCTCATTGCGTAAATAAATATCAAAAGTATAACGGCTCAGTATAGATTATGGAATCCAATTAGATATATTAAATTTATTTTGGTATTTTATGAAAGCGTGGCCCTTCCGGAATCGGGCCGGTTCCTTCGTGCTGTAACCATAATATAGCTTCAACGTGGTTCTACCATGAAAAAACGGGTGGCGTATGAGACGACAACGGGATGAAAAAAGAAATGGGCAATCATTGGGAGATACCTATTTTCAGCAGTGGACTTTCGTTGCAATAAATGAACGAATGAAATAAGCTAAAAGTGATAGTTTCTTAAAATAAGGAATGGTAATTGGATATTACCTATTTGAACTACTAATACCTTGGAAAATATTCCTTACAGATGACATATGTCCAACATTCATTTACAATGGCTCCATGTTATAGGGCATCGTCGCGCAGTAGGTAAGCGTTGGGTTGCGGCGCTGAGGGTCGCGGGATTGAATCACGCACGGGACAAATGGTTGTTTCGATAATGTTAATAATTGTTCCGAGATACTTTTCCTTGAGCAATTTATTTTTGTAAGCTGCCTACATAATACACGAGTAAAATTCAAGTGAGAGGATTTTCTTTTTACAAAAATCTGTTTTTATAAGAGTACGAGATGTTGAAAATATTACTAAACAAGGTTTGAATTTCAATTTCAAAGAAAAATAAAATAATATTGTAATTGTTTCCGGGAGTAAAATTTAATGAGACAAAAGAAAACCGAAGGAAAGTTCAGATAATTTGTAAGGTGTAATTTGTCGTTTATGTGATGCCCCTCGAATTAGTTCTTGTAATTAGAGCGTAAAATTAGTGAGACTCAAGTAAACTCTGCTATTTAAAACGGAGAATTAGATAGTTACGAGTATTTACTATGATTATTTAGTTAGTTGTTTTAAGGAAACTGAGAATATAATTCGATATATAAAATTGATCGAATAGTAAAGGGAATCAAACATTTATTTATTTATCAGTATTAAATACGACCAAAATTTTGAGATATTAAAACAAATATTTAGAATCGTTTTAAAGGAAACAAATCCTCCCTTTCTCCTTGTTATTAAGATTTATTATTGCAAGTCTCTTTATAGAGTTAGGGTACGTAGTACTATTATTTATAGCGTGGATAGGGTGACAAGCGAGCATACAGTCCACCCGATGGCTAATGAATGCTGTGGCCCATAGACATCTACGTCTATCTTCGATTTAGAAAAAAACTGTATTTGCACTGTCACCTCTGAGGATTAAAAGGGAATGCCTCTTATTCAGTAAAAAGGGACTCGGGTTTTTTACACTCACCATACGGAACACAGCAGCAGTAAGCTAATATTTTACGCAGGGATTCTGTAAGAGCGTGAGCTTGAGCCCTAAGTACCGTGGTCAAGCCGACCCATTCGCGCTACAACCATAATATTAGCTGCAGCGTGGCTCTACCACGTATAATATACATATTTTTGATATTGAGAATACAAATACGCTATTTCATAATCACATATCATGTGAATATTCTCGAATACCAATTAAAGATAACTCTCATAGAATTATCTTAAACCATAATGTGATCGTAATTCAAAACAAAATATTAAAAATAATTGCAGATAAATAATCGCAGGCACTTGTTTGGACTACGTCTTAGATCTTGGATTTTCAACAAATCATGTGAATGTTATGAGCCCTTACTTCTTTGGACAATTTAACTACCTCCGTGACTATTTGATCAATAAAATCAAATTAATACGATTATTTAAAATACATATTGACTCCTGTCTAACATGTTTACCACAAATAATGAAGTAAGTAGAAAAATTTTTGCAGCTCTAAGCTCGAGACTTAAAAATTATCTTTTACTGTCATTAAAGTTGTGCTTGCTCAATCCCTACTTTTATCCGTTGTTGACTATACTGATTTTTGTTATCTGGGCGTTACCGAGGAGCAGTTAAATAAACTTGAGCGAACTCTAAATATAAGCTAACGATTAATATTTAGACTCGGTAAGTATGAGCACATTTAAGAATTTCGTTAATTCCTCAAGTGGCTGCCGACTAGCCTTCGCAGAAAAACTCATACCTTTTCTGTTTTATACTGCCTACTGCTCAATCTTTCTACTCCTCGTTACCTGAAAGATCGCTTTGAGTTCATCTCCTCCTACGATCATCGTCTACGTTTCACCAATAATTTATATATTAATATGCCCTAAAAAATTTGTGGCACAAAAAATCGAAAAAAGCATTATCATTTTTGGACTTAATTTATTCAATAACATTGTATTTTAACGTCTATAAATCGATTGAGGCGAAAACTTTAAATGAATAAAAAATGAAATCGTGGGGGTTGGGATAAGTTTCCAGATATCGTTCGATGAATTCAATATACACTATATGACTTTTCGTACTGCGTATACTACACTTCTCATTCTACATTACAGTGAATATGACATATTGTTACGGCCCTGAGTTGTCCAGACGAAGGTCGACTGAGGTAGGGCCCATCAATACTCCAGCTCGACGGACAACAGAGGGGAGGACCCGAATGGACTATGGAAATTTATTATACAAGGGATGCACAAGAAAACACAACACTTACCTAGTTGAGAAGTAGGGTTGGCCACCAGGAGACGTCAGCGTGATGTGAAGGTAGTGTGGGTGTGTATGTGAAAGAAGGTGTGTTGTGCGTTAGCTGACTTCACCAAGGTAGGCGGACAAACCCGCCGTCGCTGCACCGCTTCAAAGGAAGCCCTCACTTCCGGGCGCCGAACTCCAGTCCAACTCCACTTAGCACAAACGATAGTCTAAGTTTATAATATAGTCAAAGATTAGAGTTCAATCGAACAAGCAAAATCACTTCGTACTATATCATAATGCTACGTAAGCTACACCTCAATGTTAAAAACAGCACAAAAGTTCCTTTAATCACTACAAATGACACGCTTGAATCTTCTAGACCGTAATACTATAGCGATTCCGTGCGATATCAAAACGCCGCGTAGGTAAACTATATAACACGGGGCCGGTTCAACCGACTACAAGCAACAAGCGTCGCACTGGCACGCTTAACAGGGACTCAAAGGGGACTGCCGTCTAAGTGATTCCGTGCGGGCGACTCTCTCCCCGCGCCCCCGCTATCAAACCGGTTCCCCGCTCAAATCGGGCGCAAACAAGCCCCCGTTCCGGTCATAAGGACTTATGTCCGCGAGCAAATTGGCAGGCGGGATAGGGTCGCGACGGCACGTTGCAAAATACTGCCCCAGAGTGGTCAAGCCGGAGAGTCGAATTTCCACTGGATGCCTTTCTTGGACATCGCAGTACCTAAATAAGTCCTGTTGCTGGATAGAAATTCGACGACTTTTTTCAAATCTATCCGTGCCCCTACACTTCGATCCGCAATCCGACCGGATCAGGTCCGGGAAACCGCGAGGCGATACGAAGAGGCCCAGCGTGGCCACAAAGGCTTTAGTGCTGAGGACACTCACAAGTTCCAAGTGAACGGCCGTAGGGGGGAGGCACGCGAAACGCACAGGTAGGCCTTATGTTAACACGCGTTACGAAGATCGGAGGACTTGACGAGGAAGGGGCCAGCAAAGTCTGTTCCGACTCCAACGAATGGTCGGGTGGCC
>DWHP01004783.1:0-12347 GCA_018247895.1 Parnassius honrathi
TTTTATATCTTTTGAGTCGATGATCCAAATGAGCCAAATGAAACATATCAGTGTTTCGGAACATTTCAGTGATCAAGGTGCAAATGTTCCAATTGCAAAAAGATACACTTTGCCCACCTCCACCAGACGTAAACACTCATTTATTAAAGACTCGATGGCGTAACTCATCATCATCAGTATCATTTCAAAAAAAACATTGGTTGACACACATTTCTTGAAATAGTAACCCATATGTGAATGAGAATGAGAATTGCTTGATCTTACCACCAATCTGTTGCATTTAGATTCAGCGTTTTCGGAACATATTTGTACAAAAAGTTCACATATTCATTATTACTCCCTCTCCACAGTACCTTATGTATTCTTAAATTAGCCATTTTTGTTCAAAATGTGAACAAATAAATATTAATGCGCTAAAATATTAGTTTTTATAACAATATTATGTTATTATTCATTATTGACTCTGACCAGTCAAAAGTTATACAATAAAAAAGATGAAAAATATTGTTCATTTGCTATTACCGCTTGTGGTGTCGCAGTGTTCGCAATGTATTTAATTATATTTAAATATAAAATAAATCTAACTTTCTATTTCGTTGATCCTTTAAACCGGATATAAACCAGTCCTATGGATTCTGTCTCTTCAAAACATTTTGAAGAGGTCATTCCCATTTATAGATGAGTATTACATATACCTCATTGAAGGAAATACATATTTCCCATAGAATACTACTATAATACAAAATAGAATGTTGCCAACCTTATACGAGAACCGGTGCCGCCGGGAGTACATATGCAAGCGGTTACGTCGTATTATCACTACCAGAAACCCAATTCACAAACGAAATTTCAATAAATAAACGTTACAAACGCATTTTAGTATTCCGTAAAATCAGACTTTATTCCAAGGCCATAGCAACGGAATCGCAACGAATTTTTACAGACCGTCTCTTTCTGAAAAGAAAGAGAAGGAATAACTGTGTTGATTTTAGACTTGATCGATGTTCATAATTATCATTAAAAAAGAAAATCGTTTAAACTTGAATACATAATTATTTGTAAACAGTGTACAAACTAATTGCGAATACAATCGCAGTAAGTATTATTTTTTCTTATTCTAAATAAAGTTTTTTTGTACACGTATAAGATGCGTAGCATCTTATTAGTCTGTGCATTTAAGCAAACATTAATATACTGGAAGCTTATGCCATAATATTTTACAAAAATAAAACCAAAATTTTAAATTAAATAAATAAATCAATAAAAATCTATCGAAATTCTAATCATAACCACCCTACTTTACGAACTGCGATACAACAATTAATTTTGTAGGCATCTTTGTCAATGACCTTTCGCACGGTTACAGGCTCAAGGGCAAAGTCGCCCGTGCCTTCAACTCTTATTTCATTTACCCGTAGTTAGCCATGCCGTAAGTCGTGTCGTCGTCGTATTGTTTATGTTTCCGTGTGTGTATCGTAAACATGTACCAATACTCTAATGTCGAATTTCTAACATTGACGTGCCAATTCGGTGATAGTAGGCAGTAACTAGTACTGGGTGGTCTACCTACACTAAACGATTTAAGGTCATTGACATTATATGCGCAAAAATCACCACCAACCGACGGCTTTACATGCTTTACGGGAGTGAGAAACCGTTAACTTCCTGACTTCGAGCAGCTACTGAAAATTTCTTGACGGATACACTCAATAAATTGAACCCTGGATCTCGTGGTGAGCTGTCACACTACTACAACCACTAGGCCAACGAGGCAGTTAAAATCAAAAATAGATATCAAAAGTGCCTAAATACTTATAAGAGAAAAATAAGTTTTGGTAACGTAAGGCGCGGTCAGCAGATTCTAAAAATGTTGGCTGCAGCGATGTGTCGGCCCCTCCCTCCTACTCAGCCGCCTGGCGCCCACGTAACGAAAGATGAGCATGCGTCTCGCTCGCTCTTACAACTTTCATTCACTAGCGATCGTAGCCTATTTTTAGTTTTACGCAAACGCCGTAGGATGAATTGTTTTTTGTATCTTTTTTCGGATATTTGGAAATTTTACCTCGTTTTTTCGAGCCATCACATTTACAGATGTTGAATTAATCCTTTTCACGGGATCACACCGGTGCTAATGTTATGTATACAATTTTTTCCTTCAAATATCTTTTTTACTACGTGTCAGCGGAAGGAAAACATCGTGAGGAAACCTGCATGTCTGAGAAATAAGAAAAAAATATTACGAAAACATGTGAAGTAAAAACTTTACTAAAAGTTAATTTTTGTTGATATAGATTGAGCTATCATAAAATCAAAGATTCTATAGAGGGACCAGATCAGAATTTTAATAAAAATACTATAAAAATATATTCGTAAGTAATTATATTATTATATTCGCCATATTTGATTGCAACTGTGGCCGTGGAAGGAAAAGGGGAGATCTACCGCCGGGCAAGATGTTCTGCCCGGGGAGTGGCCAACGCTCCGAGTGATAGTTCGGAGAAGTTCTATATATAGTGTTTACGGTTCAGAATTTTTGATAGCGCGATCTAGGCTTCGGTGTGTTTCGCTTGCGGCGCGACGACAGCGCCACTACACAACTATTTAGCTTGTCATTATACCAAGTACGATTTTAAAAGCGATAGTATTTCCCGGTTTATCGGTATTATTAAAATTTTGTTACATTCCTAGTACTGTTGTTTTTACACATTAATATAATAGTTTCGACTGACTGGTGAAAGTATATACAACTTAATCCAATTTCCACATCTGGCTGTTCTTCGAATACGTAATTATCGCAATTCGGTATTATTGAAACAAATTACACACAGCAACGCGTGAAACAAAAATTTGGTAGCAACTGTGACGTGAAAAGTGATGTGGTGACATTTATAGGTGTGAATTGACACGGGCACAGCCCACTCCCCTGTTCTATTGTGTATGCATTATAGTATTCTACGATCTTTCCATATTATCTAAATACTCAGACCTGTGGCAAGAAGCAGAAAAACATAATACAGATATAAACCAGTTACGTTATACACCAGTTTTTACGTGCTAAAGCTACGCTGAAGCTATATTATGGTTGCAGTACGAATGTGTAGGCTCGACCGGCGTAGGACCATGCTCTCATAGAATACTGGCGTAAAATAGCAGCTTAATACTGCTGTGTTTCGTATGAGAACCGGAAATCCTTCTTACTGGAAACGAGGCATCCCAAGCAGCACGCAAGCAGTATACGAGCTGTATTGAAGTTCGTTATTATACTGGAGGCTGTATTTTTGGCTGTATAAAGGTTGTATAAGCGCTTATACAGTTCTTATAAGTAAAAAATTGGCACAAATTGTACAGCTTTTTGCGTTAGTAGTGCAGTATATACTTTATTGAATGATGTCGCCATCATTTAATGTCAGGGAAAAATATATTTAATATGTCAATATTATATTCGAATTGGTGTTGAATTTTGGCGGTGATAGTTGATTAATTGAAAGTGCAGAATTATGTTTACGATCAACTTGTATATGTATTCTATCTAAAAAATGACGCGCCAGGAAAATTATCAAATAATATAAGGACAAAATACTAAATATGGTAACTTAATATCGGTTGTATAGGTTAGAATATTTTTTTTTAAATTAATGGTTGTGAAAGCACATTGGGGCACAGTGATCGTTAGTCAAACTGTAAATAATGGTATTGGCTAAAAATAATGTTAAATGTTCCAGAAATATATTTTAAATTTTGTTAATATGGATCTTAAAAATGGCGAGAGTTTACTAAACAGTCTAAACGCTATTTTGAGGGTATTATAGTCTTAGCAACTGTACTGTGTATGTTATGGATTTTAGCGTACAGCCATTGATTTTTAATCAGTTGTATAATATAATATTTTTATTGCTTAAGCTGTATAGCAGTATTTTTAATATAACATATAATTCTCTTTAGCGGTAGGTACAAAAGATGTAAAACATTGCCTTGGGAACAGTGTTGGATAACTATTATTTAGATTTTACATGATTTTCTAAATGCGCCAAATCCTTTTCTTTTTTCAGCATGTCGATAGCAAATTAATTTCGTTCACTAGCACAATATAAACACGCAACGCATGCAGAATTGCGATATTCTATCACTTGTACAGCTTTTGATTGTACTATGGCTGTATTTTTAATTTTATGTCAGCCTCATAGACAGAAGTAATAAAACTGCTGTATTTATATGAGTGTTCAATTACACTATAAAAATAAGTTTCAGAAGGCAGTTTGTATACACCATTGTTCAGAAACAAGATTTGAGTGATTTTTTTTTAATTATGTGCAAGCAGCTATACAGGTCTAGGGAAAGAGACCAGTATCACTGCGACCTAGAAGATCTATTATGATCGCTGCTATGGCTATAGTTCACGGCTAAGCCCTATGTCTTCAATGAATAGAAGGAGTTGCTTAGCCGTGAGCAATTTCACTTCTTCTGGGCGGAGTAGATAGTTTCCCAGATGAGTGTTACGTTTGCGCATTAAGGGTCCGCAATCAGTTAGGATGTGTAGAGGCGTTTCTTCCGTTATGGAACAGAATCGACACATCCTTGAGTTTTTATAGCCTATAAAAGTCCACTGTCGAACATAGGCCTCACCATAGATTGGGTCACAGGGGGGATATTGGCATAGTTGCCAAACTTGGCAAGCGGGTCGTTAACCGCAGTTTTGTATTATTTTGAAATATCAGGAAGGTGCTGCTGCCCATCACCTGTTTCAATTTCTCTCTGTCACCTCGTACGACACCCACGGGACGATATGTGGTAGTGGATATATTTATACCGCCACCACACGGTCCAATATATATATATATATATAATGCATATAAATATAAGGAATATATTTACTGATGATGATGACAATTGACGGCTGCGTAGCACAACGGCTAAGCGTTTGACGGCGGCGCTGCAGGGCCCTCGGCTTGAATCACGAACGAAACGATTTTGTTTGTATGACCTAAAAATAATAATACATTCGGAGCCCTTGTGCAATTTAAGTAGGTACGTAAATCGCCTCCACGATAAAGGAGAAAATCCTGGTATGGGTGTAACGTTTATTTTTCAGACTAAAAGCTGGTAATCATGCCGATGATGATTTCCTTTTTCAAAACACTGGGGAAATTATATTGTATTTCGTAATAATCGTAATATACGTAGGGGAGACACGTTTATTACGTATATTACGCCTGAGCTATATTATTACGATTGTAGCACGAATATGTCGGCTCGACCGTGCCAAACATATGCTACTCTGGTACCAGCGTAAAACAGCTGCCTAATGCTGCTGTTTCGTATGATAGGTGTAGGGAACCACTTACCCTTTACATTTTAAAGGAGACTTTCCATCTTAACCCTTATCTTATCTACAACGCATCTGTATTTTGATGCTTAATCGAAGATAGATGTAGAATTTAATGGCCCCGCCAACCTCTTACCATTAGGTGAACTGAATGATCGTTTGTCACCCTTATCCTATAAAAAAACTCAGAAGTTACTAACTTTACTCGGATATAACTATGGCACAAGAATACAGGCGAATACAGATATATACACTCGTCCTTACTTGTCCTTAACAGATATAATACTCATATGTTTAAATATAAGGTAGACCGACTTAATTATGTTGAAGAAGAAGGTTATAATTTACTCCCTTTATTAAAGATGTGATTTTTTTTAATAGAGGAACAAAGTTAAATGTGCAAGACGTCTAGTACTGCGATTCTTCTAACAGCGATAGAGGCGCGTGCAATTTTTACGGCCTAATGATAAAGAGGAACAAGAACAAGTGGTAAAACTAAAAATTTTGCATAACCGACTTCAATAGGACCGAATCAATTAAATGCGCATTATTAAAGATAACTTAAAAACTACTGGTCAGATCTTGATTTATATGGGCCTCACGAAAAGCACCAGTTTTCAGATAAAAAAAGAATCTTCAAAATTGGTTATCCAGAGAAAAGTTATTGTCTCATAACTTTCCTCTGGATATGGACCGGATAACACACGTAAAAAATGACATACAGTCGAATTAAATAACTCCTAATTTTTGCAGTCGGTGAAAAGGAGGTACCGTAAATTATATCTGTGTAAATAGATTAGCAGTATTCGAGTACCAAACAACAAAGCACACATTATTTTGTTTCGGCTTAGTGCGGATTTTTTTTTATAAAACTTAACGGACAAACGAACTTACAGTCGACCTGAAGGTTAACTACCAAAGTCCACGTGTAACGAACTTCAAACATGAAAGGTTACAAGTGCAAGCACTGATTTTTGGTGGCAGAAATAGTAAAGATGGCTGAACTTAGCCAGCGGACACCTAGGTAGAAAAAAGAGTACTATCACCTGGTAATACAGCGGAGTTATAGGCATTAGGTCTAAATTTTTAAGATTAACAAGACATTGGTAGTGAGAATAGTCCTGGATTAACACACGGTAAAGTAAGGCGGGATGTGAAGTAGTCTCGGTTGCCTGTCACGCGGGAGCCCCTAGCAGCAACTACTTGAGTTTAAGAAGAATTTTCAGTTATTATCCCGCAGAATTAAGCTACAGAGGCCATTTATCATCATGTTCACTAAATGTTTGTTACATTATTTTTATAAGATACATAGCACATATGCATACTATTGATATGTAACGTGTTTGTATAGTGGCGTGTTGAAGTATTCTCCGTTAATCGTTATTTTGTACTTTATTAAATTGCTAATAACGCATAAAAGCTTTGATATATTGTGAAAAAAACAACGCATAATGTTTCAAAAATTTTATTTCAATTGCATTGGTATTAGCAAAAGGTTGTTGCCTTAGCTATGGCTACCGACAAGTGATAACAGCCCGCATGTCGTGTCTGCCGTACGCCAGGACAATGACACCGCAAATAGTAGTAGTTTAATTTGTGAACAGAGAATCCCTAGGCAGATGAGGGTGAACGCGGTTTGATTAGATATGAATTTAATTTTCAATCCTGTCCAACTGTGTTTATTTATAATAACCCGACTGAACAACGACTAAAGAGATGAGACGAGGTAAAAACGACCTAAATAATTAAAATACTACGAAGGTATTTAATACAACTTAAATAATCAAATTAGTACTATTACCTGTTGAAGACTGCGTCTTAATTATAACTAGACGAAGATAACATTCTATTAGAATATGCAGTACTACTCGGACACTGCCTCACATCTGAGTACCTATTTATTGTGGAAGAAAGTGTTCTACAAGCAAGTAGACGGTGTCACAATGGGCTCATTTGTATCACTCATTGTCGCCGATGTATTCATGGAAGACTTTGAGGAGAAAGCCCTCCTTACTGCACCTACCCTATTTAGTTCAACGCAATTTTTACCGCCAAAACATTTTATTAATTCTTTTAATTAAAGCCAAACAAATCTAAAAAATACATTTTAACAGATGTCAGACTTATTGCACCAAGCATGCCAACCAAAAAATTGGAACATAATATTTTCGATTCCTATAAAAATCGATATCGGTTATTTAGAGTTGGTAATCATTTATAGTTTGGTGTGAATAATACCAGAATAAACTAAAAATGGATAATTTAAAACACAAGATTTATCAGTTTCTTCGTATTTGTTGTTGCTGCTTATTTCTGGAGGCACAGTTATAAAAATATAGGATTGAAACTAGATTAAAATAAATTTATTCAATCACTTTCAGTACAATTAGTAGAGATGTCGTTGTTTATATTAATAATTATTTTATTTTCAATAATGCAGTAAAAATATTATTCAATAATTCTCTTTCAGTCATCCGTAATCAATTTTTTGGTTTTTTTCTACCACTTTTGCCCAATCACCTTTGTGACATGTGCACATGCTTCAACGAAATTATTTTTTTAAATAGCATTGGGTGACAAACGAGCACATAGTCCGCAGTGGTAAGTGGATGCTATGGCCCTTAGACATACACATTTATCCTCAATTAAGAATCAAAATGCAAATGCGTTGTCACCTCTGAGGACTAAGATAATGGAATGGCTCGATTCCAGTAAAAAGGGTCTCCGGTTCTCTACACTCACCATACGAAATACAGCAGCATTAGACTGCTATTTCACGCTGGTATTCTGTGAAAGCGTGGTCTTGCCCCGGTTAAGTCGACCCGTTAGTGCTAAAACTATAATATAGATGTAGCGTGGCTCTACCATGTACAAAAAGTTATTCAACACTCTGAAGAGGTTTATCCATATCAAGGTGGTGCAGTTATGGTGTAGGCAAGAATTCTTTACACTATTAAGGCTCAAAAATACCGTAATGAGGTGCTAGAACCTATAGTCTTGCCACATCAAATACAAATGGGTCAAAATTTCCTGCTTACGCACGACAGTGTCTGTTCACATACGAACAAGGTGGTAACAACCTGGTTCCACAAACATGATGTCATGACCCTAGAATGGCCAACATAATACCCAGATTTAAATCCCGTTGAATACGCTCTAAAGAAGAAAATCTGGTTACAAAAGACCATTTTTTTTTCATCTCAGTAGAACCTGAGATAATATTTCTCAACAAGATTAACAGCTTCATCACAGCTTAAAGACCTTACTTGACTGTGACCGCATTCTGAGTATGCGCAGTCAATGCATATACGCTACGAATGTCATGGGCAATTTTAATGATTATTGTCTCTAATTAATAGCCGCCCAAAATTTTTATTTTTTATATTGAAATTTATACTTTGATGATATGTTTTACACACATTTTCTCTGCGTAAAAATCAGCATTAGGCTTGTGGGCGAGCGATATATTAATAATAATGATGATACAAACCTAACCTTTTTTAAATGAGCCGTTATATAAAATTATTTACAATTATTCTGTTCAGTTTTATGTAACAATAAAAAGTGCAATGCTCGTCTATTGAAAATATTCTTGTGGGACGCGGGCGACGTAGTTGCGCACTTATTGGGCTTGCTTTTTAATAATACCTCCGATGTGGTTTGCTTACGTAGAAAATAGGGAAAGAATTCGAAACGACACCGGGAACATTGTATGGTTTCCGAATATCAATTTCTATTCATACGAGATAATCTAAATTTTATTTTCCCTTTCCTTACATATGAATCTGTTTCAATAATTACACTGAACTTTATTAGGTTTGAGCAAATGAAAATATAAAACTTCCTTTGAATATATAAGCTATCTAGTTTGCCAGGTAGATGTCGTTCTACCCTTTTCAACGACTATTTCTGGGTCACTCATGGGCAAAAAAACCATTCTATCTCTCAAGTTGGACCAAACCACTAGTTGTTTTAAACGTGTTAGTTGTGGGGTCTGTTTTGACCTTTTTATATGTACTTTCGTCCGATAAAAGTTGTTGTATTTTATAATTATATTCCGACGTGTCCATTACTACCGTAGCATTTCCTTTATCCGCGCGGAGAATCGTGAGCTCTGGTCTGTTCCGTAAGTTATTCAGCGCTGTAAATTCGTCTTTGGGAAGGTTTGGTTTCGGCACTGAACTACGACGTAACAAGGACGAAATATCTTGACGTATGGCCTCCGAATATTCCTTACCGATATTATTCTTAAATAGAGAATCCTCTACACTGCAGATAATTTCTTCGTACGGGATTTTTCGCGGTGTTAATGCGAAGTTCATTGCCTTCGCTAATACTTTTATTGTCGGTTCGTCCAGTGTACGTTTTGACAAATTATTAAATTATTAAGAAATCATAACGTGACACGTAATTTATATATATTAAGATTACAATAAATACTTCAAAAGGAGTTTCTCAGGTCGACGTGTACGCATGTCATATTTTTTATAGAAGAGGGGGCAAACGAGCATGCGGCTCACCTGATGTTAAGTTACTACCGCCGCCCACGATCACCGCAACACCAGGGGAATTGCAGGTGCGTTGCCAGCCCTTTGGAAAGGAGTGAGCACTTTTCCTGAAGGTCCCTAGGTCATATCGGTCCGGAAAAATCACCGGTGGTAAACTATTCCACAGAGAGGTCGTACACGGAAGAAAATTCCTTGTTAAACGTACGGTGGTGGACCGTCAAGCATCCAGATGGTGCGGATGGTATCGGGACGTTTGCCGCGTAGTGCGTTCACGAAATTTGGCGACTTGGATTAATCCGAACAATTCCTCAGAGCACACCCCGTGGTATATGCGAAATAAAGATGCAAAGAGATGCAACATTTCTTCAAAGCACCAGTGAATCGAGCCGATCGGAAAGCACTCAGTCGTGAACGATCCGAGCCACTCTGTGCTGGATGTAGTCAAGTGGAAGGAGCTGGCACTGGGGAGCCCCAGCCCAGGGATGGGAACAGTATTCCATGTGCGGCCGAACCTGTGCCTTTTAAAGTTACAGGCGGTGTGCCGGCATGAAATACTGTTCCGCTCTGCTAAGCACGCCAAGCTTTTTAGAGGCCAATTTGCCCTTCTCTTCCAAGTGACCACGAAACTGCACGTCACTCGATATGTTGACGCCGAGGATACCGATACTGGCTGAGGCAACAAGGGGAGTGCCTTGAAACTGAGGAGTTACAACAAAGGGGTTTTTTTTTATCGATTAACGCGCAGTCTTGTGTCTTCTAAAGGGTTAAAATGGACTAGATTTAGTCGCCCCCAATCCGAGACTTTGTTCGCATAGACTCGAATACAGACACAAAATTGTTCCGGTACTCAGAGACGTTTTTCCGAGAAATATTGGCTCGGCCGGTGTACAGATCATCACCAGTGCTGTCATCTGCATAGCAATGAATGTTACGGGTTTGCAAAATATCAATGTTATGCAGAAGAAACAGCGTTCGCGATAGCACACAGCCTTGTGGAACTTCAGTGTTAATAGACTTGTAATCGGAGCTTGCACCTTGATGCTCCGATCTGCAAGAAAGCTGGTGATCCAATTGCACAATTTCTCGGGAAGCCCATAGGAAGGAAGCTACGAAAGAAGCGCTTTGTACCAAACCCGATCGAAGGCCTTCGCAGTGTCCAAAAACACGGCCTATACTTCCCCCTTGGACTCTACTGCCTCCACCCATCTATGAGTTAGGCAGAACAATGGATTAACAGCTGATCGACCACGGCAAAAACCGTATTGGCGATCCATAATCAACTGGTGATCCTCAAGGTACCTCATGAGCTGGCTCCATTGTTTTAGAGAACAAGGAGGCGATGACGATAGGCCTGTAGTTGGACGGGTCTGAGCGGTCGCCTTTTTTAGGGATCGGGTGGACGAAAGCCGTCTTCCATAATTTTGCGACTACGCCTAGAAATTTTAAGCTTTTAATTAGAGTATAGTTGTTTACTCCGTCCTTAATATATTTTTCGTAAATTCTTAGTACATATCAAAGTAACTAAGTTTTTTAACGTATTGTTGTACTATTTTATCTTGTATTTTATTTCGTAATGGTTTATCTATTTTACAGGGCAAGGAACTACGACACGTGTTTTTTTCCAATCTATCTCAAGAAGTTACATTATCAAAATTAATAAGAACGTTAGAGTTATTCGTTAATGAACAAAACAAGTTACATATTAGAAATAACAAGTAATGTTCTAAGGGAGTAGAGCCACGTTGCAGCTAAATTATGGCTGTAGCACGAATGGATCGGCTTTACCGGGGTTGGACCACGCTCTTATGGAATACCAGCATGGAATAGAACTAGCACACACACACTGTGTTTCGTATGGTGAGTGCAGAGAACCGGAGACCCTTTTTTACTGGAAATGAGCCATTCATTCTCACTCCTCATGGTGACAAATCATCTGTATTTTGATTCTTAATTGAGGACAAATGTAGGTCCGTGAGTCACAGCACGTACCATCAGGTGGACTGTGTCCTCTTTTGTCACCCTTATTCTATAAATAAAATTGAATCTGCAGTAGTATGAACAAATAACTGGAATTTATTTCGAATAAAACTAATTTTACGATTTTAAACAGTTTGATTTCACTTTTTATATTCCCGACGTTTTGGGCGTTTTCTAGCACCCATGGTCACAAAAGAAAAGATATGACGTAGCATAACCACGAGTGGGACCACAGACTACTAAAAGGATACTACGTATACTGGGACTGAGGTGTTTGATATCCGATACATAAATGACATTTGCATGAAAAGTCATGTCATAAAGAACAGAGTAGAAAATCGTTTATTTATCAAGTAGCACACTTACGAAATACAAATTGGGCAGAAATCAAAAACTGCAGTTTTACAGGACGACCAAAATAAAATGTAGAACATATATTTATTATTTTTTTAAATTTCTAATTTTATTCGATAATATATTAAATTTTTATCATCAATACTTGTGGTTATTCGTACTGTATATCCAGTTAATATTATATG
>DWHP01004784.1:0-12347 GCA_018247895.1 Parnassius honrathi
AAGTTGCAGGCGGTGTGCCGGCATGAAATACTGTCCCGCTCTGCTGAGCACACCAAGCTTTTTAGAGGCCAATTTTGTCTTCTCTTCCAAGTGACCACGAAACTGCTCTTCACTCGATATGTCGACATCGAGGATTCCAACGCTGGCTGGGACAACAAGGGGAGTGCCTTGAAACTGAGGAGATACGACAAAGAGGTTCTTTTTAGCGGTTAACGCACGAACTTGTGTCTCCTGAGGGTTACACTGGACTAGATTTAGTCGCCCCTGATCTGAGACTTTGGTCAGCAAATACTCGACTACAGACACAAGTTTATCCCGGTACTCGAAGACGTTTTCTCGAGAAGTATTGGCACGGCCGGTGTACAGAACATCACCAGTGCTGTCATCTACATAGCAATGAATTCTGCTATGATGTATAAATAGTGCTGCTAGCACCGTCTACAACGACCTTGATGCTCCGATCTGCAAGAAAGCTGATGATCCAATTGCAACTTAACACCGCCTAAATTTCGACTGAATCAAAGGCTTTCTTATAGTCTACATACGCAAGACGAAAGTGGAAAAATGTAATCTTCGGTTTCTGAATAATTTTCCGGAGAGTAAGTATGTGGTCTATGGTTCTTCTTGTTCGGTAGGCTGAAGTACTTCTACTTTGCGTACGAGACAATTCGCAAAATAGCACGCAGACAAGACTTAGAAGTTTCTGTAATAGAGCGTTGTCGCCTTTCTCAAAAAAATACGACCATCACACTTCTGTTCCACACATCCGGAGTAGTGCCATCATGGAGAATGAAACTAAAGAGCTATCAAAAGACGTTAAATGCTGGTACTGTACCTGCTGTCAGAAGCTCTTCTGTAATTGAATCCCCGTATGGGTCCTTGCCATTTTTAAAGTGCTAGAGAGCAATTCTACTCATTACGACGGACCACCAAACTATCATTGGAATAATGTTAGATGTTGGAAAGTTATTTACACTAGCGTGTGCCTCTAGCTATGATTTTTACACTTGTCAGTAGAATTATTTCCTTATCTCACTAAAAATTTCAGATATCCCAAAAATAACGCCAATATACTCGGTCTTCAACCGTTAACAGATGACACTGGTTGCGCCAACGCACACCCTTGCATTTTGTATTTGTTAGTTCGGTTGGCTGGCATAATCCTTCTCTCTTCCGTTCCTTCCCCGCACGGACTTGCCTAGTAGGGGGAACCTAGATACTGACGGACGCATCTTTGGTCCTCCAATGAGAGGCGCGCTCCACCAAGTAGAAAGGGAAGATGGTGTAAGCTATAAGAAGACGCGCGCCCCCATCGTCGTCGCGATGCAGTTTTCATCGTGCCCGCATAGCCGTCAAGAGAAAGATCGCTCACCGCTTGCCCTAGGTAAGTGCCCATCCCTATTTTGAGTTGTTTTGTTTGTTGTTCCTTTATCCGCAGCAGCTCGTCGTGTCAGCCAACGCCTCAAATTAATTTCAAAGCGAGTATATTGTCCAAAGTCCGCCACGTGCCACACCCGCCATTTCTTTTTCGTTCCTTTTGAACCCCGCTTATACTGTCCACTTTAATGTTCGCTCCACCATACCTTTGGCCACTTTTCGCGCACCCAGACACTTTCTGGCAAAGAATTTAGTCTCGATTCTCGTTTCTTCAATACGAGCTGTATTTAGGATGCATATGTCTCTCCGCATGCATTTAGAGATTTGTTTGTTCATTTAACCTTTTAGTAACTGAAAATATATTTTGTGATTCAAACTAAAAGTTTTTGGATCTCTGGATAGAGAGTTAGCTAGACGGAACAAAGACTTCATCAGACGTGACTTCATGAACTTAACGTTAAGATACAGTGTGCCTTTTACCATACGGTGATCGCTAGCAGTACAGCAAGTAGTTGCGGAGTAGTGGAGCTAGTGAAGTCAGTTTCATTTTCGGACTTAACCTGTCCACTTTCTTTGAACCAGTCCATTTTCTATAAAGCAGGCGAGCATTTCACCCCTTGGGTTCCGTCGCCCTATTCCAAACTTCCCTAACTTCAGCTCAGATTTTTTGTACCTAGTTTTACGTTGAAGTCTCCCTTTAACACCGTATGATGGGTTCTTGAGGAATGCATGGCTTTAGAGATATCTTCAAACATCTCCTCTAGCTCCTCATCACGGGTTGTAACGATGTTTGTGCATGAATCTGTATAAGCTTCAACGAATACAGTTTGGTAATTCTGAGGATAAGGTACGCAACCCTTGTCGACATACTCCGAATTTTTACAATGATGTTGACGAGAGACATTCGGACAATTTCTTCCTTGGGACAGATGGTCACCCACCCGGTAATAGGACAAGCTGTCGAGAGCTTTTTTGCTGCGAATTACATTTATTTTACTATAACGCTAAGCAAAATAAAATATAAATATAATAGCATGAATTATCAATATGAAGATAGATACTAGTGGTAAGGGACAGACAACAAAAGATATTGCATGCCGTTCTTGTGTAATAAAACTATTATTATTGACAAAAAAATTATATCCTTTAAAAAATTCTGAATATTATTACGTACGTAGATACGTTATTGTGGTGTTAAACAAGACATTTGTACTGAGCGAAAGTGACTCGGTAGTTTTCGTCTGTCCACGGATATGCATACTAGAAATGACCCCCTCATATGCGCTTCCATTTACTGTATTTTTTGCGTCTTATTTTGTTTTATCACAACAAATGACGATAATTCCTTTTTGGTGCATGATTGGTTTCGCGTAAACAAGTCGTTCGCATTCTCCGCAGTTCTCGGTATCGGTACAAAGTCCATAAATTTACATGGGTAAATTAAACAATCAACCCAAAAACCAATAAAAGAATTAACTAAAAGGTCCATTGACGCGCTTAAAATGTACATATCTTGAGGAGAATGAACTGTAAAGTTTGGAGCCTGCTCCTTGGGCCGGTTTAAAGGTGAACGCACTTATGCTACTGATTGGAATTTGAAAGATCGGTCCAAGAACTTATTTGGGCATGTTTGCCATTTCTGAGGTTATCGGTCTTGTATATTATTGATTTACTAATTTATCTGCTATTTAAATTCATCTGCATTTGAGGTTTTATCAAAATAGAACATTACGCGTGCACGACAAACAAGGTTTTGTGTTACAGAGTTCAAAGTGTCGACCGCTCAAAATGTATGTCGAACGCGACGCTAGGCTGCACGCCCCGCCAAACGCTCTCTAGTCAGTCCTTAGGCTTATTACGATTTCCAAATACGTATTATATATATAATAGTAAACAAAGACGTTAGACTACTTTATACGTCTTCTACATGTCATAAATAAAGTTTCATAACAATCAATTGTAATTTCATAAAAAAATATTTACAGCGCACTGTTATGTTTTATTAGGAGTAAATATGTATTGGAATATCTAAAAATATTATTAAACATATTATAACAAAATATTATTAAACAGTAGTAACATTTAAAC
The DNA here is from genome assembly GCA_018247895.1 of Parnassius honrathi. Taxonomy (NCBI): domain Eukaryota; kingdom Metazoa; phylum Arthropoda; class Insecta; order Lepidoptera; family Papilionidae; genus Parnassius; species Parnassius honrathi. Next base: position 3,466 of record DWHP01004784.1, read on the forward strand.
AGTAGTAAGTAAGAAACACCATAACACGTTAGCGAGTCAATATCCTTTTAAGTTTTGTGTAAATATTTAAAACTTCATACAAAACACGTACTCACACTCCTATATTGATTCAAGTAACTAGAAAATTTACCAAATGTTGAAACTAGAAAATTTTCGAAACCTTTTACTACTTTAGTTCCTACACGGTCAACATTTAAATAGGTGGTATATTTTTTGTATGTCCATGACAGTGATACAAACCGAAAGCACTAGCTAAATAAGAAGAAACATTTGTTTATGTACATATTTAATGAGTTTCATTATCATATTGCTTGTGAAATGTTCTCCACGCAAGTACTCCACGCAAGTAATTTCTCCGATATCGCAGTTTAACAGTAGTATCGTTAGTTTAACTCTAAGTAAATTTCACATTGACAAATATCTGGATCCGGAACAATTATTTGTACTTTTTATATCTATTGTGTCACGCTGCAGATCTTTTCTATCTTTTGGTTGTAGCACGAATGGGTCAGCTCGAGTAAGAAGAACCACGCCCTCACAGAATACCAGCGTAAAATAACAGCTTAATGGGGCTGTGTTTGTGTCTGTGAGTTCAGAGAACCGGAAACCCTTTTAACTAGGAATGATGTATTCCATCTTAGTCCTCAGAGGTGGTAACACATCTGCATTTTTATTCTTAACCGACGTAGATGTTTTTGGGCCATAGTATTCATTTACCACGATATCCACAGTAAGATGCTTTCTTTCACAATAACTACGAATTCGTTGATATTAGTCAATGTGTTCTTAACAGTGGTAGAGCCACGCGGCAGCTTTTGCTGTCGCACGGATGGGACGGCACAAACCGAGGTGGTACCACGACCTCACAGAATACCAGAGTAACCCTCTGCGTTTCGCTTGGTGAGTGCAGGTGGCCAGAGGTCAAATTCCCCGCCCCTCCCCCGTAACATGGTAGCGGAATTACGAGAAGATCTACCCCAGGAGGGTACCAGCACTGAGCATCCACGACCGAGTATCCTACTCTTCCCGATCGTGGGTGCTCAGGCTGCCCCGCATGTTCGGGGGGGGGGGGTGCGCAATTACGCTCGCGACTGAAAACTAATTGGGGCAAGCGGAGCAACAACACCAAGGCAAGGCTGTCCACTAGCATCTGGAGACGACGAAGCCTGCCTTGCTTTTTTTAACCGAGAATCAGGTGTTCTCTCCGGCTGGTACTTCGTATCTCTACAACCCGGGGTACAATTCCTTTGTGCCATGGGCTGGAGTTTGCGTATACGTCAGAGAGAACATCTGTTTTCGACGTCTCTTGAAGGTACGGACCAGTCCATCCTATGGCTGCGCGTAGACAGCGACAACCATCCCCACGTCTACGGGTGCCTCTATAGGTCCCACAGCGGTAATACCGAAACAGACCGACTCCTTGACCACGTCCAAATGACTGCAGATTCCGTGCTACAGCAGATTCTATCCGAAGAGATCGTGATCCTTGGCAATTTTAACGTCCACCACGCCGAATGGTTCAGTTCACGTCTAACCAATCATGCAGGGAGATCTGTTTATGACTTTACTTTGGCATACGGTCTGACACAACTGGTTACTCCGCCTACACGGATTTCAGACGTGGAAGATCATACACCTTCCCTGTTGGACCTTTTGCTGACCTCTCATCCGGACGGATATCAGGTTTTCGTCAACGCCCTTTTAGGCCCGTCGGACCATTGTCTTATCCGGAGTGTGGTGCCAGTAACATTAACGTCATGCTTGCATTCTGCTGGCTGCCGCCGTGTTTGATACTACAGGTCGGCCGATTGGGATTGGATGCGGTCTTTTTTTGCACCCTACCCTTGGTGGCAGGTTTGCTTCTCGCCGGACGATCCTAGCGTTGTTGCTGATTCTGTTGCCGAAGTGGTACTTCAGGTTATCGAACTTTTTATTCCGTCCTCTGTGGTGCCCATGGAGGTAGATCCCAGCCATGGTCTGTCATGTTTGTCGCTCCTGTAAAATAGCATCACGCTATAAGCAGGAGTGCTAAAAAGAACCCCTTTGTCGTGTCGTGTCGGCACTCCCCTTGCTACCTTAGCTAGCATCAGAATCCTCAGCGTCGCCATATCGAATTTTGTGCAGTTTTGTGGTCACTTGGAGAGGAAGGCCAAATTGGCCTCTAAGAAGCTTGGCGTGCTCAGCAGTGCGAGACTGTATTTTACGCCGGCACATCGCTTGCGATTATACAAAGCGCAAGTTCATCCTCACATGGAATACTGTTCTCATCTCCGGGCCGGGGTACCCCAGTGCCAGCTCCTTCCACACGACCGCGTCCAGCGTAGACCGATTCAAATCGTCGACAATCGAGTGCTTTCTGATCGGCTCGATTCACTGGCGCTACGTAGGGATGCAACATCCCTTTGCGTTTTCTATCTTATCTGCCATGGGAAATGTTCTGAGTAATTTTTCGAATTAGTTCCAACTACCAAATTTCACGAACGCACATCGTGTCAAAATCCCCGATACTATCCTCACCATCTGGTTACTTGGCGGTCCACTACTGTGCACTGTGCTAATGTGTACACATTTTACTAGGAGTTTTCTTCCTCATACAACTTCTCTGTGGAATCGTTTATCACCGGCGACTTTTCCGGACCGATACGACTTAGTGACCTTCAAGAAAAGAGCTCACTCCTTTCTAAAAGGCCGTCAACGCATCTGCAATTCTCCTGGTGTTGCGGTTGTTCTTGTTTCAAGAATGTATCGTTTGGTACACGGATTGGCGAATTTGTTAATTTACATCATACAGACACAAGGTGCTATAGCGCCATATATCGGAGGCTATATAATATCTATCCAGTTTTTCCCCATGGTTGCCCTTACGACACCCATGAAACGAAATGGGGAACTCTGTCACGCCGCGACTACAAATGTTAGTGTAGAAAATTAATAGATTAATTACCCTTTGACACAATGAGCAGCAGACAGTACATATCGATCGTTAATTAGCATTCCACCACAATAGAAACGCTTGAAGTAAATCAACTTGGCCATCCAAGGGAACTCATCGTTGCTGGCTTCTGTACCGCCAACGATACGTGATACTTCATTCCTCTCGCCGCATTCTGAAACGGAAAATTATAAAACATTCAACATATCACAGACCAGTACAATTACCCCATAGACTGCAAATACTATCATTTAGGTCGTTAGCTTGGTTGTCACTTTGATATTATAAAAGAAATCCTTATTTGGATTAATATGAACTAATAACTTAATAACGTTATTATTTCAGAAAAGTCAAAACAACAATCTTCTTAAGCGGTTGATGATGAAGTATTACTGTTTCAGTCTACTGTGATGTTAGTTAGCTACTATTGATATATCTCAAGCCACGTGATATAAAAGTAAAATAAGTAAAGGATAAAATTATAAAATAACTTAAACACTACGAACACTAGCGTTTTCTTTGACGAGTACCTAAACCAAAAGCTCATACAAAATTGTAGAGTATAGCTGCCATGAATTGGCCGATACTAGGAACATTTTCTGACCTGTAATGAAAAATGGAGCAACTGTCTTAGATATATACAAAAGTTTGTACCCAGATTGTTGCTCAATTTGTTTGCTACCTGTATTATTTGATACACAGCACAGCTCTATTCGCTCCGTTTTATTAATATAATTGATTTTAACATAAATTTGAAATATTTAACAAGGTTTATTGTGTAATAAATTCCGTGTACTATTTATTTAAGTATTAAATCATTCGACTCCTACAGTTCAAAAACAAACATAAAGTGAACAAATTGGATTATGTACAAATCATTGAATCGTTAAAATATTTTGTTGTTATTCTTATCTGAGTTTAAAAAGAACTCTGGTAGGGTTGACATAAGAAAATATTAAAGCAAGGGGTAAAAAGGTGGAATTTTCTTTGAGTTTGGCATGTTTTCGTCAACATAAAACAGGGGGATAAATTTCCCTCTCCTTAAAATATAATGTGTGTGTGAACATATAATAAAACGAAACGACATAGTGTTATAAATATAGGTACCGTTGCAAATTGGGATTCCTTTGTGACAGTGAAAGAAAAGAAACTTGCGTATATTACCAATATTATCTGGAAAGTTCTGCAGATATCGTTTTTTGTAATTTTTTTTTAAGTCCAATTATACAAGACTGTACAACAATATGGTTACCTCATGTATCCGGTTTGTACAGCAAATTGCGACAATTTTAACATCGCTTTGATGGTAATTCAAAGGCTAAGCGCTCGCTTTAAGTTCTGCAGTACGTGAGCACCGACACCAATGAAATTCCTAATTATAGTTTAATGTGCTGATTTGCCACATGTTCAGTGGTCGAAAGAAAATATCGTGAGGAAATATTTCAAACACTTGTGAAGTAAACTTACAGTATCTTAAAGTTTTGCAGCAGTAAAATATATAAACTGATATAAAATATAGAATTAATTATGTATATTATGTAGATCAATGTAATGTCAAACTCAAATCGCGTGGGTATTTGATTGAATATATTTCGCTCATCGAAAACGTACTTAATCTCTGTAGTCGAAAGTTGGCATTGTTGCTCGTAGAATCCCCGCTACCGCGCAACGCTTAGTGTTCACAGGGAAATAGCAGAGGAGGATGCTGAATTTATTGGCAATGTGATCTACAAATTTGGACAACAACTTAGACGCCTTAGGGTCAGTTCACATCGAGACGCGACGAGACGCGACGCAACGCGACGATGCTTGAAGAGGCCAGTGGTTTCGCATTTCGCAGTGCGCCGCCGCGAGATGCATCGCGACGTCGCGAGGCACATCATGAAGTCGCTGGCAAAGCACTGCACTTACACGCCGCACATACCGACTAAGAAAGGATCTCCTAGGATTACGTTGTATCATAATTAGCATTGGCCGCCTACAACCGCCGGTATGACACTCTCTATACATTCGTATACTCATAGTCCGTAGAGTGCCATCCAAGCACTTTCCCCAACCCTTTCGTAACGAAATGGGCAGACAGTGCCCCACAGTGTTGCAGTCACCCACCTTTTAAGACCAAATTAGAGTACCTGCACACACAGCAAAAATTTAGAACAGTGTAACAACCAAACTTATATTAGTATGATTAGAGACTTATCCAACCCAGAGCGGTCCAGGATAGCAACTATGTTCTCGCAGATCCTCATCGGGAAACCTTCGTTGCCAAGGAAGGAACCCGTACCGAGTGCCGTGCTCATGCCTGCCGTATCTGAGCGTACGCGTGGCCGGGAACCGTCGCTCCAACTGCAGCGGGTGAAGAAAATGGCAATGCACTGCCACACTATACCGTCTGAATCATTCACTTCGCCAACGTCATCCTCAGAGATGAAGAAATCCAAGAACGGGACAGGCCCAGGAGCCGTAAAATGGCACCAAAATCGCCATCGCAACCAAAACCAACCCCTCCCATCTCACTCGACCGTCGAAGTATTATGGACACGGTCGAGTTGGAGCAAGGGGCAGAGGAGTTGTATGGGTGGGACACAACCACCTATGCGACGCTAATGCCATCTGCCGGACAGTCATCGTCTGTGCCACAAACCAACCCGTCAGGCCTACCATCGGGGGGCTATCAGGGCCAGAGGATTTCCAATAAGATACGTGAAAGAAATCCCACCCCGTAGGGGCAGACTTGGGTGCCTCTACTTCACGCAGCTGGGTCACCTGAGCCTGGAGCACCTTAACCAGCTTTGTCAAATCGATTAACTCCTTTTTATGAAAGGATTAATCATCGAGACCTGGCAAGGACGAGCGGATCCAGCACATTGTCATCGCTGCCAGGCCTTCGGCCACGCATCAGTTAACGGCTTCATGCCAGTGAAGTTTATTCGCTGTGCCGGGGACCATATCGCAAGTAACTGCCCAAGGAGTAGAGATAAAGAACCCAAATACGCTAGCTGCGCTAAGAACCATACCGCTAATAATCGCTGCAGCCCAGTCTAGAGGAAGATTGCGAGGGAGCGGTGCCGGAAGATCCCAAGAGGGTCCCCTAGAGTCGCCCAAGACTTATCATACAAGAAGACGGGTGGGCTACCATAAGGGGAAAGGGAAAGCATGTACCCTCCACCCGCAACACCAACACCAAGAGATAACTGTAACTCCCGCTAAGGACGCTACAGAGCATCAACCCTTAAAGAAAAGGAAGCTGGAGAGAAAGAAGAAGAAGGTGCAGCCTCCTCCTCAGGTAGCTATTATTATTATTTCCGATAATTTTAATATATTTAGATTTTTTTAACCTAAAAACCTTAATAATGGTCAACTTCTACGTAAATGTTCACCTATAGCGGTTAGATATTTTAAAAACTTAATCTTGAGTTAAGATATCGAACTAAACCCCAACCCCAGCGATAGTGATAGCCCCAAAGGCGCAAGTTACTGCTGAACCAAAAGCACCTAAAACAGATAGAGGGCAAGAAAGGACACTATCGATAAATAGAGCCCGCTCTACTCATAGAGCCTGCTCTACTCATAGAGCGTGCTCTACACAAAGAGCAGGAGTAGAAGTCCACGCCCGAAGATCAGTACCAACGTCATTGTTGACACCAAGAACAACATCAGCCGGTTTCGAGACGACAGACGCCATCCAACGATTGGATGGCATTGCTATCGAAATCGGCAGTCAGATCCAGGCCGACATCAGAGCCAAGAAGGACCCCATCACCACCATGATGAAGGCGTTGGCAAACCTACTGGCTGGGCACTAAAGAGGAGAGTAACCTGTGCCTCCCTGCGCAACCCGGACGGAATCCAGCATAAGCTGCATGAACTCCGCACAGTCGCACTCCAGCAGAGCATCCATGTCATATTGCTGGGGGAGACGAAACTTAGACCATCTAAGCGTATTAAGCTGCTCAATTACCACATTTACGGGAGGTCAACACTCAAGGAGTCGCCTATAGAGGCACAACGATCCTTGTGAGGAAAGACTTCGTCCACCTAGAATTTGATTTACCATCTTATGAAACTATGTGCTGCATTGGCATAAAAATGAAGGCGGGCGAGGAACTAAAGATTTTCACGGCATACCGCCAAGGACTTTATTTTATTCCTCAGATATCCGAACGATTATGGAAGGCACGGAACCTACCATCATCGCTGAGAACCGAAACGCCATACACCCAGCGTGGGGATCCTGACTGATCAACCCGTCGGGTAGAGAACTATATAAAGGCGCAGAACAGAACAACTACGACCTCTTAGACTCCGAAGAGTCAACTCACGTTTGTAAGGATCCACGCAGACGTTCGGATGTACTGGACATCGTGCTCTCTAGGAATGTGTACTGCCCGATAGTGGTAGAGGTACGATCTGAACACACAGCACCTTCCGATACTGATTACCCCTGGCCTTAAGGCAGTGACTTCGCTGTCCAGAGCTTTTAAGAACAAAATCGACTAGAGGCCCTACCAATACTTACAGGATAGACCTCCAATTTACACCACGATTAACTCAGCGGATGACGTAAAAGCCGCTTCTACCAGAATTACAAAGACCATCCAAAAAGCCGTCAAAAAGGCCTCTACTGCCGTACCTCTAAAGCATAGTAGAGACAAGCTGCCGCAAGAGTTGCATGTGCAGCTCAACACAAAGCGAGCGCTGAGGAAGCTCTGGGCACCCACTCGCTCCCCAAGGCTGAAGACTCAACCTAATAAACTGACGAATGAGCTATTGCTTGCAATCCAGGCTCACAGAGGAAAGGCCTGAGAGCAAAGCATATGAAAAGCTAGAGAGCAGGAGGCGTTGCTCTACAAATTGAACCGGCAGCTTACAAAAACCAAACCTCCCGTTTGCCTGCTGACCAACATTGCGGGCGGGTGTTGTTATGAGGCCAAAGGTAGAGTGGAGATCCTGGCCAAGCATTTCAAGGAACAATTTATGCTGAATCCAGCAAGTGAGGAGTTCATGGATCTTTAGGCCCAAAAGGAGAACCGCGTACGGGAATTCCTGTCGTCGCCTGCGCCACAGCTTGCAAGAGAAGGGTTATCGTCTTCGCTGAACTGCGGACGACAGTAGCCAACCTATAACCCAGAAAGGCGCCTAGGCACGACTGGTTAACGAACACAACACTTCGACAGCTGCCTAACAGAACACTAGTAAAGATAGGTCGGCTCTACAATAGATTTTCACGGACATCCCACTTCCCGGAGGATTTGAAAACCGGCAAAGTAAAATAAAAGTATCGTCCTGCCGAAGTTATAGACCGATAACGCTGCTGACGTGCATAGCCAAACTACTAGAACGCATACTGTTAAGAAGAATCCGGCCCTGCATACACCTTCGGCCGAAGCAACATGGATTTAGAAGGGACCACTAGTACTACTACTTAGCAGCAACAGACCAGGGTGCTGCACTTTTTAGAGGCCTAATACAATCACGGCCGCTCATCGTTGGGCGTCTTCCTCGATATCAAGACGGCGTCCGATAGGGTGTGACACTGTGAATTACTTTTTAAACTAGAACAACAAACGAGTGTTCCTCCTGCTATGCTGCGGCTAGTGACGTCATTTCTAGCCGACAGGAACTTCTACGTCTATGTCGAAGATGCCGGGTCCGTAGCGAAACCAATAAGAATCGGCGTACCACAGGGCACCCCCTTACACCCTGCTGCTGGCGCCCATGGCCTATAATAAATAAATATTACTGCAGGATATTTTTTCACCGCTACTGGCATACTCTATAGATTATAAGATTTTTATACGTGGTAGAGCTATATTACGGTTGTAGCACGAATGGGTTGGCTCGAACGGAGAAAAACCATGCTCTTAGAGAATACCAGCGTAAAATAGCAGTTCAATGCTGCTGTGTTTCGTATGGTGAGTGTAGAGAACCGGAGACCCTTTTTACTGGA
>DWHP01004785.1:0-12347 GCA_018247895.1 Parnassius honrathi
ACAAAAGTTAAATTTTAATCTATGGTTACCGCGGTTAACTATGACATCTGGACGTTGAACATCTCAGTCCCCCCCGTCACCATGGGTGCTGTAAAGCTCTCGAAACATCTGGTATTTAAAGTGTTAAATATACGCGATAAAATCCGTAAAAACTAGTATTATTTCAATAGTTTCTTTTCATTTGTAGCATTCCCGAAAAAAAGAAACATTGCTATATAATAACATAACAGCATTATGTTTAGAGAACTGAAACATAAAAATGAACATGAAGTTCGGCCCGATTCAACTGTGAACTGAACTGAACTGATGTCATTCCAAAACATCACAATACACACCTAGCTCATCGACCGCATTGTTCAGACCACGCCATTTGCATAACTACCGTGATACATCAGTACAGGTGCTCTAAACATCTGTTTGCCTGAAAAAAAAACAACAAATCGTACCGTCTCTTTCACTTATACGTAATTTAATATTTTGTTACCTTTGTCTTTGAATGGAGGTGACAACGTGGCTTAAGGATCAATGTACTTGGGCGGATCTATTGCGATTTGTCTAGTACATAGCAACTCTATAACGAAAGAGCTAGATCTAGGAGTGGATTTTAGCTAACTGACAAATAAATATTTTTAATGGAATAAGGAAGACACGCGAGCATACAATCCGCCCGAGTTAGTGAATACTGTGGCCCATAGACATCTAGCGGCATTAAGCTGCAATTTCACGATGTATACGATTGATTGAGCATGAATGCATTGACATAAAATAAATTGATTGTTGATTGAGTTGCGGCATTAAAATACCACCGACTGACCATTATGCCGCAGTAAAGTTGCTGCAGAGCTGATATTCTTTTAGCGCTGTATATGAAAATATTTTTTATAGAATATGTGTGTAACGCGTGTAAGAGAACGCCGTGGCTCGTACACATCTATCATCGATTAAGAATCAAAAGGCAGATGCGTTGTCATCCTTGAGGACTAAGATGGCATGCCTTTCCAGTAAAAAGGGTCTCCCGTTCTCTACACTCACCATACGAAACACAGCAGCATTGAACTGCTATTTTACACTGGTTTTCTGCGAGAGCGCGGTTCGCCCGCGGTCAAGACAAGTCATTCGTGTTATAACCATAATATAGCTGCAGCGTGGCTCTACCACGTTACAAATGAATTGACAAAGAGATATAGAATAAGGGTGACAAACGAGCACACAGTCCACATGATGTTAAGTGGATGCACGATTAAGAATCGAAATGCAGATGCATCGTCACCCGTGACGACTAAGATGGAATGCCCCGTTTCCAATAAAAAGGGTATCCGATTCTCTACACTTGTAAAACACAGCAGCAGCATTAAGCCTTTATTTCACAATGGTGGACTTTCTACGGTCGACCCCGACCGATTAGTCCTACAAATACAAAACTGCAGCATAACTCTACAACGTAAAAATAACAATAGAGTCGTGTTCATTCCGGGGTTGCGAATGTGTTCTTTCGTAGTAAATTGATCGCATAGTCTAACAACCACACGTTTCTGCTAGTCAGTAAAATGCGTTGGGCTAGATCATCATCATAATCACAGCCCTTCACAAGTCCACAGCTGAACATAGTCCTCGCCCACATAGATTACCTCAGGAAGATATTTGCTATAGTTGCCACACCTGCCAAGCGGGTTGGCCACCGCAGTTTTTTTTATTTTTAGTCGTTATTAGAAAGACGCTGCCGCCCATCTCCTGATTTATTTCCCTCTGCATCTTATGACACCCACCCTGATGATATGGGATAACCTTTAAATTTAACGTGTTCAAAATAAAGTTCTGAGACACGCGAAAGCCATTTACAACATGTTGATGAACCCGACAAGTCTCATGAATTACGCGTTAAATATTAAATTACATTACACTAGTTTTCGCCCGCGGGTCTGCTCGTGCGCGACGAAACGGAAAGTGATAGTGAACTAGTAATCAAATATTATAATAATACACGTAGTTATATATTAGCAGTTCCATGTAGGTACTAATAATAGAAGACCGATTCCTTAACAAAATATCAGCCTCCTACTCGGAATATGGTGGTAGCACGAATGGAGGTGATCAACCGGAAAAGGACCATGCTCCCACAGAATACTAGCGTGAAATAGCAGCTTAGGAGGATTGTGAAATGACGATACGCGGCGCGAGTAAGTATTTTCAAAAACGCTATCTGTTTCATACCACTCGCTCTACCTCCTTCCGCGTGTGTTAGAGAGAATTGTAAATCTTGAAGGCAATTGCCTACAGTTCCTCTTCATCCCCCTAAACCACAGAAATTTAGATTTCTGTGCCCTAAACCTTTATGAAATGAAACAATTTTGCTCGGAGTTTTAAGGCTGCCGCAGCAAGTTCTCAAGTGACAGTTCGTATTCAAACAATTTTGGTCTCATTCAATTCAGTACACCTTAATACAGGTTTGTACGTTTTTTTAGTAATACAGTTTTGTTTAATGTAAAAAAACCCTCGAGGAAGTTTTTAAGTCAAAAATATAGATATTTATATGCTAATAACTTTATATCATACGAAACATTTTTATAAAGTGAAAACTTAAGGACCTAATTTTTCATTATATCTACAACATTTCCAAAAATTATGAAAATTAGACTGTGTTACATAGTGGAAAACGTTATCGCTTTTTGTATGAAAATTTACAGTTTCACAATCCTCTTAATGCTGCTGTGTTTCGTATGGTGAGTGTAGCGAATCGGAGAACCATTTTATTGGAAACGAGGCATGCCATCTTAGTCCTCAGGAGTGAGAATACACTTGCATTTTGATTGTTAATCAAGCACCCACTTACTATCACGTTGATTGTGTGCTCGTTAGTCACCCCTATTCTATATTTAAAACCATTATTTTATCGGTAAGATTTATGTATGATTTAACTGTTTTTTTTGTCTCGATATGGCCAAGTCAGTGTTAGGCGACGCCCCCACTAAATCTAGTGATGATATAACTTCATCTATATAATGATGACCCGATGAAACATGGGTATCGAACATCGATATATGCAGGGTAGCTCAAGACCGTGCTTTGTAGCAATCATTAGAGATGTCCTATGTTCAGCAATGGACTTGTTATAGATGATGATGATGATGAACATTATATCACCGTCGTTAAACCGGTAAAAATAAGACCGAACAATATACAAGTGTTTAAATTTTCACCATCATAAATCAAGTCGATCGATGATAAGTCACCTAAGCCCACCTACTCGTAAATTGTTTCATCTTGCTACACATTAACAAGTGCTTTCTGGGGTCAATGCTCTCTCTTAATGGCCTTATTCGAGCTCGAATTTTAATGCTCTGTGATTAAACCCTGTAGTTTACCGTGCAGTGGGGGTGTAAGAATATCCACTGCCCCATATCGTCCAGTGGGTGTCGTAGGAGGCGACAGAAGGGAACCAAATCATGAGAGGAGCAGCAGCGTCTTCCTTATAACAACTATAAATAAAAAACCGCGGTTGCCATCCCGCTTGCCAAGCGTTGCAACTAAGGCAAAAGTAAGAGATAATCTATGGGGAGGGGGCGTATCTTCAGCAGTGAACTTCAATAGGCTGTAACAGTAACAGATTAAACCTTACGTGGGAAAGAAAAAGACTCATACTTTATACATTCATTTTCCTCAAATCCTTTTTAGTTTTTCTTATATTCTATACGTTCGGTAAATTTGCTAGTTGACTAATAACGAGGATATAACTGGGCAGATACAGTAATTTCAGAAGGTACTTAGTTTTTAACTAATTAATTTATAAAAAATAATAATTGGAACATCGCATTATACGTGGTAAATCCATGTTGCAGCTATATTAGTAGTATAGTTGTAGCACGAATGATAAACACTACATCTATCCTCGATAACGAATCAAAATGCAGATGAGTTGTCACCCGTGAGGATTAAGATGGAATACCTCCTTTCCAGTAAGAAGGGTCTCCTGTTCTCTACACTCACCATACGAAACACAGCAGCGATAAGCTGCTATTTTAAGCTGGTATTCTGTCAGAGCGTGTGATCCTTCCACGGTCGAGCCGACCCATTCGTGCTATAACTACATGCTGTATACTAACTAATATAGCTGCAGCATGGCTCTACCACGTAATAAATTAAATATATTTTATATAATATTTTTTTAAGGCAGTTGCATTGGTTTCTTGTATTTTTCACCATCCTGAGTACGACTATGCGAGGCGGTCATTTCGAGCCTTTCAAGATTGCCAATTGATTCTTCATTCTATGAGCTATATAGGCGGCAAATGAGAGCTAATAATTTTACGCTCACCAGATGTCGCTAGTAAAACATCGTGAGGATAAATAAGAAAAAAAATTCGGAGACATGTGAAGTTCGCTAAACACGCATTGGGGCAGCGCGGCGGACATTTGTTTGCCCTAAAACCCTCTCAGGAATGAGAGGAGGCCTGTGCCCAGGAGTGGGACGTACATAGGCTGTAACTTTAACTTTTTAACTTTATGGTCACACAGTGTCATCATCATTGAAAAGTATAGTAAAGTAATTAATAAGTTTTTCGGTTTAGAATGTACGTATAAACACAAAACAATGCCTCAGTTCTGTATTTTTTAATTATTTTTTTCACATTTTAAACTTTTTTTTAAATCTACTTTTAGGAATTATGTACTTGGTTAATCCATTTGTAATCTAAATAATATATCTAATATTTTTAAAAGAAACATTAATCCCTACACATCTGTAACAAATAAACTTCCCTCAGTACGATATCATATTATGAACATTATAATAATGTCCAAATATTTCACGTCATCAGAAGGCAGAAAAAGTCGTGGATCATTGCAATTTCAACTTACAAATAAAATAAAAATACACTAATTAGAAAAATATCAACAAACACGCAACATTACATTGTAAATGTTGCATGACAAACGCGAGGTATCGGTCAATATAATCTTTATCGCTTTGCAATAAAGTCCATTGTGTACATTAAACAATGTTATCTTTACAGATGCGGTGTGTCACTATCACGTTTCATATCAGAGTCGTGATGGGAGATACGATTAGTTGGCATCGACGTGTGTATTGAATGTTGGCGCATCAACAACCACCATAGTATTGTTTGGCAAATGTTTGTCCTGGTATGAAAAATGTTTGGTCTCGATTCTTGATTCACCCCTAACAAATGCGACTTGCCTAATCATCATCACCATGACAGCACATCAAAAGTCCATTACTGAACCTAGGCCTCCCCCATAGATTGCCTCACAGAAGCAATTTTGTCTAGTTGCCACGTTTGGCAGGCTGGTTGGCAAGGAACGCCACAAAGCGGGGGCAGAGGGCCATTTAGTCCCGTACAGGGAAGTAAAGTAAGTGTAAGTGAACTGTGGCTGACCACTGGATGAATTGACGACCTGGTGAATGCAGGACGTCGTTGGATGCAGTTGGCTGAGGAGTCAGGACCGGGTTTTCGCCTAATAGTACACAATAATTACGAAAGATCTATATTTGTCACCACCATATCGGTGTAGAAAGAAAATATAAAGCGTCTGCAGTCCGTGACCGACCGCAAATACGCGCGAAAGAACCGATTCCTACCAAATGTGATTTTTTGCGGCTCTTGAAATCATAAGCATCCCAATTTCAATAGAGAAGTCGGCTGAGTAAACGTCTAAGGATACGTAAGTGTGCATAAGCCACAGAAAATTTTTAAAATTAAATTTTAATGTTTTTTTATAGAATAATTTTTTTCTGATATTCTTTGAGATTGCCTTAATATATTTAAGGCAATCAGTCGCACATTTCGTTCTTATACGATTGAGAATTTATCGCCACAGCCAAGATGACTTTCTACAATCTTTAACGCCTACAATAAATTACTATAAAAACGAATGGGAATGACAAGTCAAGTCTCGTGAGTTAAGACAGTGACATGACTTAGCTATGATTTTATTCGTTTTCATAGTTTTCTAATTTGTCAAGGTCAAGAAAAAACTTTTTCACACATAAATGGCCAATTAAAAAAGAATATTGCCACATGATACGCCAAATACTTTTTTAAATTTAAATAAAAATTACTTTTGAATAATTTTATAGCCCTTTAAAGCTAGAAGTGAAAAGTTAGCAGAAACCGTAAAACTAGGGGTAAGACGGCCCATCATCAAAATATCAACCTATTAATATTTTATTTATTGTTTTGGTGTGCAAAACATAATTAACTATGTATGTTAGCCATGACCTTATGTTATTCAAACAACTTTGCAAGACGCAACATTTTTTTTTAATAATATGAACACAGAAACAGTAAAACTTTTTTTAAAAAGTTAAGCCAAGTTAAAAGTACAATTAGGAACCATTGTCTTTAATTTTTAACTTCAAATGGAAGTTCTATACTCGACGCACATTTTTTAAGTATTTTTTTTATAGGATAGGGTGACAAATGAGCACACAGTCCTGCTGATGGTAAGTGGTTCCTGCAGCCCATAGACATCTACACCTATCCTTGATAACGAATCAAAATGCAGATGCGTTGTCACCCGTGACAACTAAGATGGAATGCCTTGTTTCCAGTAAAAAGGGTCTCCGGTTCTCTACACTCACCATATGAAACACAGCAGCATCAAGCTACTATTTGATGCTGGTATTCTGTGAGAGTGTGGTCCTACTCCAGTCGAGCCGAACCGTTTGCGCTACAACTATACTACTAATATAACTGCAGCATAGCTCCACCACATATGTTTACTGATTTCTCAAAAATGGTTGAAACAATTAAAATGATTCTTTTTTTATCAAAGAGTCCACACCTCAAGGGTGATTTCCAATCCGTATTTGAAAACAAAATCTATCCCTAAGGGAGATGAAGTTTTTTTGTAACTATTTTGATAACATTTTCGTTGCTACATTGTGAGTCCACAAACTGTTAAAAATTTAACTTTTATTAAAAGTAAAAATAGTGTTTAAACAGTAAAAACACAGTACATTTTGTTCGCCTCTGGAACCTAGGACATTCAAGAAGAAGGTTTGCCAACATTATTTAAATAAACTGGCAGATCATCTCTTTAGTAGCAAATTTTTATTTATATGAATATATAATTAAAATACATATGTATAATGTAAATGAAGTTGTAGTTTAAATTCTTCTACATACTATGTCTTAGCACCATTTATATATATAAGCAAAATACTAATACACCTGTTTGACTTGATATTTAGTATAGCTACTGATTTAGCAATGTAAATGGTCACTAAGAACCAATTTTATGATAGTTGCATCAAAAAAAATTATTTGAAATTATACATCATCTAGGTTCTGTAATAAAATATTATCCTACACCCAGCGAAGCAAGCAGGTATCAACAGGTTACTTCATATACCATCATTAAAAGTTTAGATAGATAGATACATAGAAAACATACTTGCATGAAAACATGGTAGATTAGATTTTCTTATGGAATAAGTGAAACAAACGAGCACACAGTCCAGCTGATGGTATGTGGATGCCGTGGCCCATAGACATCTACACATATCCTCGATTAGAAATAAAAATGCAGATGCATTGTCACCCATGAGGACTATGATGGAATGTCTCGTTTCCAGTAAAAAGGGTCTCCGGTGCTCAACACCTACAGTAGGAAACACACATGGTATTTATTCTGTGATAGTGTAGTCCTTCCCTGGCCAAGTCCCTTCCCTTCCTTGTGTGGCTAGCTGCAGTATAGCTCTACTACATAGTAATGTTTAATAATTTAATAAAAGTACTTACGTTTCCCTGGTAAATGACGAGGGCTGAGTGGTGGTCTGTCAGAATATGAGCTGGTCAGGTCTGATTCCTTTCCCAAGGTATTGTTATTGTATTTCTTGACACTTTCAGCCCAGTCCTGAATCCAGGTCTTGTCACCTTTGCACCGATTAAGACTCAAATACGACAACTTTCCTACAACTTGATCCGGAGTTATGTCAGATGAAACTCCACTGTCATCTCTTAAAGCTTTCTGTGCATTTTTGAGAGCCATGCTTTCAAATGTAGCATCCTCAAAAGTCAAGCCCTTGCTACTGGGCAATGAAACTGGGACAGAAGACTCTCTAGATAACCTATGGACGTAGTCAGTCTGGTCTATTTCAGATTTAGTGAGACTACAACGTCTCCGGATGGGCATTTCAATTTTCACAGGGTTTTTCATACTGAGCACTCCAGAGGTTGTAACTGATGTGAAACTGCCTACATCAACTTCTTCATCATGCTTTGGCGGAGATTTGGGAAATGTTTTCTCAGTGATAGTGCGAACCCTATTTTTAATTTTCTCTAAGTAACTCCTTGTAGACTTTATTTGTTTAGATGTTTGTGCTGCCAAGTCATTCTCCGTGGGAGATTCATAACAGCAGGAAATTTCCAGAACATTTTTATCCTTTGACACTTTATTTGGAATTTCTAATGCAGAGTGAATGGCTAGAGGACTTCTAAGCCCAATATCTCGTCTAGGTTCCTTTGTGATTACCCTTTGTGGATTTGGGAAGTCAAATACAAGCTCAGGATCTCTTTCAACATTAGATCGCTTGTTTAATGATTTATCTATTGCTTCCTTAAGTAAATCAGCACCGAAAGACCTATCTATACTCATTCGAGCTTTTTGCTCTTCAGTATAATTATCTCCTTCAATTGTGTAAGTGCCAGTTGAAGAATTATTAGACTGTCTATCTACATCATCATCAATGAACAAAGTTTGAGATTTCGGTGGACACTTTTTAAATAATAAATCTGGTGTTTCAGACATGGCCCTAACTCTACGAACTAAAGGACTTTTTGATGGTTCAGGTGTTGACAAACCATTATCAGGGGTTAGAATATCCAATTCCGGGCTAGATATATCAGTAAGCATTAAACCTTCAGGACTCATATTAACAATATCTGCCATATGTTTCTGACAACTTAGACTGCCATAGCTAGGTGCTTTATGGATGCCACTTGGATTATAGGTGGTGGTAGGATTCAAAGGCAGATTTAAAGATTGACGGGTAGTGAAGTTTTCACTTCGGGACATTATACTATCCACGATTGGGCTTTTTGATTGCATCTTTTGATGCATTTGGTCTACTATTGGTGATTTTACCTGCCTGCTAATAATTGGGCTGGTTACGTGCGTCTTTTCGACATTTTGCGCAAGGGGATTGCTTTTAACTTTAACTGAGTTGGACACACCACTATCTTCCTGATCGGAGGAGAAATAGCCTTCCGAATTGTATCCTTGAGCTTTTCTGGGGAGCTTTACGCTCATAGGAGGCCGCTGAGCCATTGGACTTCGCCTAGTTGAACCAGTTGACATCGATTGTACCCTCTGGTGTCGCGCTTGCGATTTCTTCGCTAGCTCCTCGAGTCTACGATTATCAAACGTTTTGCTCTCGCCAAAGTCGACGGTAAATGCCATTGGATGAAGCTTAGGACCAGATGGTTCCAATTTTTCTTGACCTGCCTCAACTTGATCATTCTTAGTGTCATGGTTCTCAGAAGAAGCTCCCTCGTTGCAAACCGTCCCCTGCCCTCCCGATAAAGGGTTGGAAACGTCGTCGACGCTAACACTCATAATTTCAAGGATTAAATGACATCATAATTCATGAAACCCACTGCACTTTCGCAATTTTTTGTTTCACTTCAAGGAAAAGCACAGTAAATAAAGCACAGATTTTGCGGAAAATAAAAGGAATCAAATTTGAAGTGGAACGAGAGCACAAATAAAAAAAATATTAAAAACTACGCCTACAACATTCGTTCGCAATTAGATTTCGTTCGCGAATCGCGATCGCGAGTACCGAGTAAGCGAAACACGCAAACGCAAAGAGTACGCAAACGTAATCGACTGAACCAGCGATTAGCGATGACAAATAAAATCCGACGTTTGTTTCGGTTCATACAAAGATACTCTGTATCTGGGATCTGTGGTAGGCGGTGGTATGGTAGGATGTCGATCTGAGATCGATTAATCGAAGAATCTATTTCTTGTGCCAAAAAGATCGATTTTTAATTCATATATAGTGCCTAATCGATCCAGTGAATCAATATTTCACCTTAAACATCGAGATCGAATCTTTTTCTGTCTTAATAAGAACTATAAAATTATTTACAATTAGTTGAACGTACCCAAACTCGTAAAAAACGACAGTTTTTCTATTCAAAACTAGCAAAACTACTGTGTGCTCAGTTTCTTTTGCCTCTTCTTAACGATTAAGGAAATAAAAATAAGTTACGTTTGTAATCTGTACTTTGTTGTATCTTTTGATATTGTAAGCATAAACCGAAAAAAGATCGATTTCTAAAAAATCGATCTTTTTTCTATTTGCTTTTTATTTGATTTTAGACCACTGACCTCTATATATGGCTGTCTATACCATACAAAATATCTGCGCCAATTTGAAGCAACCCTAACGATCGTCTTGGAAACTAAAATTGACATAATATGCCAAAGTCTGTTGTCTTCGTGGAGGTTAGAGAACGAGAGAACGATCGCTACGTACTAAATAGGCATAGCCCGCCTGTCCCTGAAAATTTGTAGAATTTATAGCGGCGCTGACGTCGGTGAGTAGTGGCTGCGAAGTTAGCTGTTTATGAGTACAAGTAGATAAAGTTAGTTGAATAATGAACAAATATTCATGAGAAAATTTTCATGCTCCGTAATTTTCTAATTTTCGACAAAAAGAAAGATTAAAAATAGAGAAATATTTTATTGCGCTAGATGTGCAATTGGTTTAGCATCTGACCGGAAAAATAGACTGAAAACGACTTTTACTGAGCGAACTTAGCGATCGCAGCGCCTCACTTATGGTGCCCATATTTCTGGGACACTATTTTCTACGGCGATCGTTCTCCTGTTCTCTAACCTCCATGGGTGTCTTATTCAAAAAATATGTATTTTGAACTTTTAAACTAAAAAACGGAAGTATTTTATGTTGTTTGATTGTGTATAATATTACTTACATAATACGATTTATTTTTAATAATAATGAGAGTGTGCGTAATCTGTAAAACTCATTACCAAAAGGGAAGTGGTATAACATTTCACAAGAAAGTGTGTTTGCAGCTAATATTAAACAAATTAAAACTATTTGATAATATAAATACTTAATAATTAACAACTAATCTTAATATCATATATTATTCTAACATGTTTGGCTGTATATAATTGAGGTTTGATAAACAAAATGATAAAATTTAATGGGGTTGTCGAGTTCCTTGTCTACAATACTTATCGATCAATGTTCTTTCCTACCCACATCCGTTAACAAACAACGTCGCCAACAACAGATGATTATCAAATGTTTATTAATAAACAGGTTTCCAACTGAACCTAGACTAAAATTATGGCTTAAAAGCATAAATATTGTGAATTGGCGTCCGAAACATAATGATCATATCCGTTCTGAACATTTCACAGATGACAGTTTTATTAGACATGAGAACTGCACCACTTTGAAAAAGTGCAGTATTCCGACAATAGTTTCTGGTAGCACCAGTACCAGTAAGTATAAAAGTATTTCATTATTATTTCGAATGTTTTTTTTTAATTTCTTCTTTCCTCATTTTCTCACAAACTCAAGGGCCATAGCCAAGTGTCGAAAGGTCGCCTGATGATGTCAAGCCACGTTGGATGTGTGTTAGTGGGCTGTGGCTAGAGGAGATTCCTCTCCCTGTACCGCTGTAGTCGAGGTGGAGTCGTCAGGGAAGAGTAGTGTCGGTATGGCGATTGGCGATGCAGTGCCACTCGACTATCCTTCGCGACTTAGGTGAGGCTGCACCACTTGATGTTACTAAGTGCTCGTTTTTTCCTGACTCCATTCACTTATCGGGCTTGGAGAGTCCGTAGTGCAGGTGGAGTCAGAGGCCGCGAATGGCGGTGTGCCTTGTGTTTCTGGTGCGCCTTATCTGAGAACAAAAACGCTGGGGAGAAGTTAGCAACTAAGGTGGGGCTGCTATTGGGCGGCTGGCGCCGGAGGAGTCATGTGTGTGCATGAAAGCGTTTCCATGGCCCTGTCAATTTGTGGTGGAGGTAGAACACCAAGGGGTTTTATTAAGTGCGAGTTTAGAGATTTAATTACCTCTCGAGTCCCAAGATTTAATTTGTGCTTTAACTTCGTAGTGCCCTACTTTAGTTTATTTCTTATTTACCAATTCTAGTCATCGTTTACATTCACGGTTTTTGGCAGCTTCCTCTTGCGAAACATCCACCGACAAAAGCAATTAAGTGTTCGATCAAGAACCCATGGATTACGATATGTCAAGTGCCCTAGAATACGTGGCACTGCCGAAGCTGGAAAGCTTAGGAGGATAAACTTAGGAATGAGGATATCGGCAGTAGAACCA
>DWHP01004786.1:0-12346 GCA_018247895.1 Parnassius honrathi
TCTGCCATTCACTTCTGCAACATAAATTTTCTTTGTCACTCTTTCCTCATTCATTCTTTCCACATGACCAAACCACCCAAGCATTCCATTTTTAATTCTGGTCACAATATCATCTTGCAAACTACACTCTTCTCTTATCACACAATTTCTCACCCTGTCGTAGGGTATTCATATTTATAATGATAGGTTTTAAGTGGTATGTGTTGACGTATAGCATCATTTATTACATAAATGTTATCACAGTCTCTTGAACCGCGCAAGTAATTGTGTTCGCCAATCGATGCTATTTAGAGTTTCATTTAGATGATTATGAATGGTGAGAAAATAAAACAGTCCACCTGTTTGTAAGAAGCTTTGATATATAAGCACCTACATCTTTCCTGCATTTGAGTCAAAATGCAGACGCGCTGTCTTCCCTGAGGACAAAGATGTAATGCTTCGTCACTAAAGAAAAAGATCTCTTGTTCTCTTCACTCACCATACAAAATACAGCTGTATAATGCTGCTATAGTGTGCTGGAGCTCTGATGAAACCTTACCCGATCAAGCCAACCCAATTAAAAATCCAAATTGAGATGCGTTGTGATCCCTGACGACTAAGATTGAATGAATCGTTACGTGTAAAAAGGATTTTCGGTTTTCTTCACTCACCATATGAAACATAATAAGCAGCTATTTACGCTGGTATGCTGCGAGAGCGTAGCGCTACCCCGGTCGAGCCGACTCATTCGGGTTACTACCATAATATAACAGCATCGTGGCTCTACCACGTATATTATTATTATATTTATTCTTAGACAGCTACTAACTTGTATAAAATACATCGTCAAAATGTCTTGCATATTTTTGTTGTAGAGTTGAAGGAATTCGAAATAATCACATGCCTATTTTTATCCCAGAAATACTTCATGCAGATTACTCAGTTTTTATTCAATGAAATTCCGCTGAGACCAAATAAAAGTAGGTCACGTATGATAGATGTAAAATAAAAGACCGACAGTCCATTAACCCCTGTCAATGGCGTACCTAAGGGTTAGCGTTGCTTTATTGTAAGAAATATATCTATGCATTACGTTGGTCACCCTTGATGTTATATATAAAAGTGACGTTTATAAGATTTGATATAATAGGGTTTATTTTTGAAAACGAGCATGCAGCTCACCTAATGGTAAGATACTACAGCCGCCCATGAACAACTGCAACACCTAAGGAATTGTAGGTGCGTTGCCGGCCTTTTAAAATCGAGTAGACTATTTTCCCGAAGGTCGCTAAGTCATATCGGTCTGGAAAATCGCTGGCGGTAGTCGATTTTACAAAAGTGGTGAGAACGTAAGAGAATACGCTACCTTATTTAGTTTCTTAGGTATCTTAAGTACAACTAAAACCTGGGAATCTAAGATCATAAAAATTCAAAGTCTAAGATTATACCGTCGTATATTCCAGTCTGTCTTTCCTAGTGTAGTGGTGTTGGCAGTAGTAGTGCTGGGTTTAGTGGTGATAGAGATAGTGCACGCAATTGAGGGAGAGCAGGAGATGCTCTTCAAACTAGGTAAGACACATCATTTTATTTTATTACGCGGAATTTAGCACATAAGTTTTTAACATCTTTAAGACCATAAAAGTTCAAAGCCATAAATCACATCTAATGTGCCATGTGTTAAAAATTCTGGTCGTTGACAAAAAGTATCTAGCGTCAATGTTGTAAATATTTTTGGCATTTCATTTGACAAAAGTTTGGAAAATCCAAAAGTGCATGCCTCATAATCTCATTTGATTATATAAAAAGAAAAATATCTCTTTTTCCATATTTGAGACGAAAGAAGAGATCCATGAGAATATTTTTTGTAGAAACGTATCAGTTGTTATTTACCTTTTCGTTAATTACAATTATACGAGACCAAATGACCTAATAAAAAAAGAATTATTTTGATACATTAATTCCACAGAAATCTATTGTTTTATTATTTAGATTTCTGTGATTAATTCTAACAACCGTAATCGTGCGCCACCCACACACATACAGACATCAGGACACCTTCGAAATTTTTTTTTCGATCAGTTTGTTTTTATACTAAATACAGAAAAAGACTTTAAAAATAATATAAATATGAAAATTGGTGTTTTTTCTCGATATATGTGTAATTTTATTATTCGAAAAGCGCAATAATAAAAAATAAAGACATTTTTAGCTCAGAAAATTACGGGATTTCCATTAGGTGAGAGTAGAGCACAACGTCAACGCTTCGCTTACGAGATATGCAATACCTGGCAAGCGTATCGATTATAGCAAGAACTGCCTACCTACAGTAGAAGAGACCTATATCAGCAGTGAACTTTTGATAGATGGTTTATTAAAAAAATATTATTCAGAACATTTGAGGTTCAGGGGATAAATGCCTTGAATGGCCTTGAAGTTTCAAGACGAAGTCAAAATTAAGCCGAGTTTGATTCAGTACATAAAAATCTCACTGCTAGACCTTCTCTCATTTCTGGAAAGGTACTGGAGTAGAATTCTGGCCGTATGAAGGCGCTCAAGGTCGCTCAGCGAGCTATGGAGAGGACTATGCTCGGGGTTTCTCTGCGTGATAGACTCAGAAATGAGCATATCCGCAGTAAAACCAGAGTGACCCAACAAATTAGTAAGCTGAAGTAGCAACGGGCCAGCCATATAGCTCGAAGAACCGATAACTGACACCGCCAACTTCGAGCTGCTACCGAAAATTTCTTGACCTAAAAATACAAATAACTGGTTCAAGCCCAACCTGGGATTCGAACCCGTGACGTCTTTATTAGCAACTGCATTTGCGACCACTAGACCAATGAGGCAGTCTAGAGGTAGAAACTTATCTACGACCTTCCATAAACACACTTATTCAGTAACTATGCTATTTGGCAGCTTACCAAATTGGGCACTAATAATGGAACATAGAGCTGATTAAGATGCCTTGGTAGTAGAGTATAGAGCGCTCTTTATGACGAGGCGTCAGTTTTTCGTGCAGGAAATTTTATCGTTCAATCTACGAGTATAACAATGTCCCCATTATGATAATGGTAATAGCTGAGAGGGTGCCACTGATGTCACTCTGTCGTAATGAATACGATATATGATTCTCAGCTTTGCTAAAGATCATAATGTACCAGCAACCTGCCCCGTATTCGATCTATCAATGAGACGTTATTTATACGATTTACTTTTTTTTTCAAAAAATAAGATTTATACGTAGTAGAGTCATGCTGCAGTTGTATTAGTAGTATAGTTATAGCACGACTGAGGAAGGGCCACACTCTCAAAGAATACCAGCGTAAAATAGTAGCTTAATGCTGCTGTGTTGCATATGGTGTGTAGGGAGCTGGAGACCGTTTTTACTGAAAACGACCACCTTAGTTCGCACGAGTGACAACGTATCTGCATTTTAATTCGTAATTGGGGATAAATGTAGGTGTCTATGGGCCACAGCAAGCATTTATCATCAAGTGGACTGCGTGGTCGTCTGTCACCCTTATTCTATAAAAAAAATTCCTAAAGATTCCGAAGATTAGCACAGACTGAGAGACAGAGGGGCGAACAGGAAAAAATGTTAAAAGTATTCAAATAGGGTGTTATTAAGCCTATTTACTAAGCTCAATAAAAACCAATGATTTACATATATATTACAGACAGATTTACTTATATGCATATACATGTTATGATGAAAGTATGCAGAAGACATAAATACATACGCATTCTCTTGCCTTGATGAATTTAATACTATCGTACGTGAGTGTAATGTGGACATTCAGTTAATATGGTCACACTTGGAAACAGCCTTGTTGCAATGGTTCTGTGTTACGACAGCTCTTCATCAGTCAATCAAATAATTAAGGATCAAAAGAGATCTGCTTTATTGACGCCATTTGGACACTTGATATTACAGTAAATATTTTAGTCGATTTTAGCATGGTATAGTGTAGTTAGTTTTTTTAAGTTAATTTTTCAACGTGTTCTTAATTATTGCCAAAGCTAGTTTGCTATTTTTTAATATATAAGTTATAGTATATGATTTTATGTTTTCGTCTCTGTCCTCTTCCTAGTTTTGGTTTTAAAGGGTGGTAAAGCATAAGGTGACAAACACAAGCTTGTAATGCCCGTTACTTTGGAATAATGTACACGCGTTTACAACATAATCTAGTCAAGAATCATTACCTTGTACTTTTTTATAGTAAAGGGTAGTTAACCACCTGATGGTAAGCGACTGCTGTGGCCCCGTATATATAATAGAGGTATTATACATATATAAAATAATTGCTCTGTAAGTATTTAGAGAGGCGGCACCCAAAATAACTTTAAATTACCTTATACCTTATAAAATCTCTTTAATTGAATCGATGTTTATGTGTAATTATAACAATATTAATTAACACAAGGTCAATAAACTGAACCTGATGTTGGGTTTTCTTCGACATACTGATATTGGCGGGGTGTGTAAAATGCCGATTAAGAGATAAGACAAATGAATGTAGTTTTCCACACAAACAGCGAGTATATAATGACGTCATCCAAAATCGTCCTTCGGTGAGTTCCTCAATAATCGCAAATGTCGATTGCTATATAATTGCGTGGGCGATTGCACGTAGTTACTTCCCGAAATAGTCTGTTCGCTTGGGGCGGTCGCCTTTGTGTCGCGCCGCCTTGCCACGTACCGCATCTTGTTAAAGGCGCCGCCGTGACATCAAACATCGCCGCGTGCGACGTACTCCAATAGAAAATTTTAACTTTTTTAAAACGAACATCTACATTTATCCTCAAATACGAATCAAAACGCAGGTTCGTTGTCACCCGTGAGGACGGATGGAGTGCCCCGTTTTCAGCAAAAAGGGTCTCCGGTTCTCTACACTCACCATACGAAACACAGCAACGTTAAGCTGCTAATTTACGCTGGTATTCTGTGAGAGCGTGGGCCTTCTCCGGACGAGTCGACCCATTTGTGCTACAACTATACTGCTAAGATTGCATTTAATTAAATAATTCAATATACATTTATTTTGTGTTTTTGTTTGTATAAATATTTGTAGTACATGTATGTATATTATATATACAAATATGTGTATTCTTTCTTATCACATCAATTTGCTCTACCCTTGTCATCTTGGTCTAATCCTGTCCATTCGTTGATAGTCTGGAATAAATTGCTGTTACCCTGGTCAAGACGACCCATTCGTGCTACTACCATAATAGAGCTACAGCGTGGCTCTACCACGTATCAAAATGCGAAACCGAATTAAGGTTTTGATCGTCAAATTAAAAATAAATAATTTCAACGTATTTATTTCACTACGCATAAATTTATGTTATTATATTAAAATAACATTCAATCTTTATAACGTAATAACTCTGTTGTATATAAACCGAAAATACCTGGTTTAATACGCCGTCACAATAAATATTTTCAAAATTCATGATTACGCTTATGTTTTTCTTATTAATTTATGTATTTTTTTAAAGTTACCTCCACACAAATAATTGTTACAGTGCCGTGAAAGGGTTCTACAAAAGCGGAGTAACAAACACCCCCATTTATAACAATTTTCTGAAGGTCAATCATCCATTAATTGACTATCAAAATTAGCAATATTCGCCATAGTTGCCACGCTTGACAGGCGAGTTGGCAAATATTTAATTTTTTTTAAGTTTTTTTTTTATCTGGATGATGCTACTTCACATCTTCTGTTTCAGTTTCCCTCCGTCGTACTCCTCTTACGACACCCACGAGGTGACCTTGGGTAGAGAGTTCTATTACACCGTAGGCTATCTGTAATAGAACGCTCTACTCAAGTCACTGCAGGCTATCTAATTCGTCTGCTTGGAACCATATAAGATTCCTACGGTTTTCCAATAGTTTTACCGTCCATGTGATAGTTTACCTTGTAGTGGCGGTGTAAGCATATCCGCTACCCATATCATCCCATGGGCATAGTAAGAGTAAGTAAATTAGGAGATAGGCAGCAGAGTCTTCATAATAACGACTAAAAGTAAAAATTGCGGTTACCTACCTGCCAAGCATGGCAACTATGGCAAATATAATAAAGTAATCTATGCGGGAGAACCATTTTCATCAACAGACTTTTATAAGCTGTAACGATAACAGAGCAAGTAGTTATTACGGTGGCACTGAGTCTTTAAAATTTAATATTATAAAAACTCAGATGCAATGAAACCCATTTTAGATAAATATGAAAAAATTGTAAGATTTTTCATTAAATACCTACTTAAAATATTCGCGCGCATAACTTACTTTATCTAAGAGGGATGCTGCGTCGAGATTTATGTTTTCGAGATTAGCGGCGTATTAAAAGTTTCGGTGTTCGTTACGAGAGAAACTTTTACGCGTCGCTCGCGTAGGTTTTATTTCTCAAGTTTGAAGTTATGAAGCGACGCATAAGTTTCATTTTTAAATTTTACATTTGGACTGAACGCTTCTGTGGACATATTCTCAAGTTTTAACAAGTTAAAATCACAGTTGGAAAATGAAAGTTGGGTGAAACCTTTACATATGAGTTGGTACTGTTCTCTTTTCACGTGGAAGCTGAGGGGGTGCTCTTTGGAAATGCCACAGACAGACACACAGATGTACTTATACATAGATACACACATGTACAGATACACACTACAAACTTATAACACTCTTACATTTTCTTCGGTTAATAAAGCTCTACTGCGGGATGTTACTTGCGTAGATACTTTGGCGGCCTGTCATCTCAGGGATACCTCGTTTAGAGCCGCGATGGCATCAAGGGCAGCTGAAGTAATTAATGGCGTAAATATGAAACTATCGGTCCTTGAGGTCCACGTACAGTGAAGTTCCTAAAGGAATTGTACTTGCGACTGGTTGTCGCTGCTGGTGATAAGAGGGCTGGTTCTTTTCTCGCTCAAAGGCTAAGCATAGCCATTCAGCGAGGAAACACAACCAGCATTCTTGGCACAACATCACGGGTACCAGGATTATATTTTTTATAGCACTGAGTGACAAACGAGCCCACATTCAACCTGATGTTAAGAGGATGCTGTGACCCATAGACAACATTTATCCTCAATTAAAAATCAAAATGCAAATACGTTGTCACCCTAAGATGGTATTCCTCGATTCCATTTCCATTAAAAGGGGTCTCCGATTTTCTACACTCACCATACGAAATACAGCACCATTACGCTGCTAATTTACGCTGGTATTCTGTGAGAGCCTGGTCCTGCCCTGCCGAGCCGACCCGTTCGTTCTACAACTATGATATAGCTGCAACGTGGCTGTACAACGTAAAAATTATGATGATTTAATTATTTTTTATTATATAGTTTTTTAATATCGTATACATGTCGATGATATGTTATTAAATATTAGATTAAAATATAGGAGACTAATAAAATGTGTCTTTGTGATATATAAAGACAAATGTAATACGGAACAGATAGTATTGTTACTAGTTTTCTAGAAAGCTTAGTTCTTCTATTTGATAATAGATGGCGCTAGTGCCAGGTACCCGACATCAACTGTGGCGTGCAACAGTATTATATTATCAGATTTTCGATGCTACTGGATATAAAGTAACATCTATACCTACAAATAAAGTTGAAGTGTCTGTTTATAATTTCAAATAACAGCTACTTACTAAATATATATAAAAGTACATATGGTATTTTTAACCAAAGAGAAAATTCTTAAAATTTTTGTTTGTCTGTTTGTCTCTGTGATTTTGTTCCGGCTAATCTCCAAAACTTCGATTTCGTCGGAACTTGTACTGGTAGATAAGGACTATTTTGCCTTTATTTATGGAAAAAAATTAGGGTTCCGGGCATAATCGGATTCAAATAGTAATAAATTTATATAAGTTACGCGTACGAAGTCCCGAGCACAGCCAGTACATAAATAATATAAAAACAACTTGAATAAACTACAATACAGTATTTTTCCACCGTGTAATGACGGTATAATAATATTCACTATCCCATGTGATCTCGTGTGTGTCGCAAGGCAACATCTTCATTATAACAATAAAAATATTAAAAAAGTGCGATGGTGAACCCGTCTGTCATTCATGACGTCTATGGAAAATATCCTGTCCTATCCTAAGAGGCAATCGGTGGAGTTTTATATGCTGTAACGGTTATTTTAGACGTTTACATGTTGTTCACCGTGTAGTGGCGTTGAAAGAATATCCACCACTCTATAATATCATCCCGTGGGTGTCGTGAGCGGCGACAGAGGGAAACAGATCAAGAGGTGGGCAGCAGCGGCTTCCTGAATACGAATAAAAATAAAAAACTGCGGTCGCCAACCCGATCGCCAAGCGTGCCATCTATGGCAAATATCCCATCTAAGGTAATCTGGCATCTAAGGGGAGGGCCTGCTCGTATGTTCAGCAGTAGACTGTAACGGTAACGGTATGTGGAACCACTTCTGCAGTAAAATCTATTTAATAATGAAATAGTCATGAACAACGGTTCACAATTGATGAAGATATTGCCAGTAACATACACACCAAAAAAGAACAGTTGAATTATTCACCTACTTATTTGAAATCAGTTAATAAAATACACGATATTCTGAACTATTTTTGGAAGATTTCATATAAACACAATAAAAAAAATTCGCTAAAAGTTGTTACCATCACCCACTTATAAAAAATTACTTAATGGCGTTGAACTGCACATCTTTCTTTCGTTTGAAACCGCCATGTTCGTTACCTGAAATAAAACATGAGTTTATTAATATTTTTTTTATTATAATAGAGGCAAAAGAACTAACGCGGTTGAAGCTGCTATTTTAAGCTGGTATTCTGTGAGAGCGTGGTTCTTACCTGCTCGAGCTGACCCATTCGTGCTATAAATATAATATGGCTGCAGCATGTGTATGAGACACTTACTTATCCTAACCTACTCGTATCCGATTTCATTTCGTAATCGAACGGAAAGACTTAAAAAAAATACTCCACACCTTGAATAATCCTCACATTGTTACGCATTAAGAGAGATGAAGAAAACCGATTAATTTTACTAACATCAAGTAGGGGAACCATTTTCGTATAACATACCGCCAGCCAATTCTTTTTATTTATGTGCTCACTTAGATTCTCGTAACTGTCGAGGAGGAGTGCGGAAAAAACTCCATAACCTGCCATGCTGAACGCATAAGTCAGACACGGTTTTATGTCAGGAAAATAATATTAATTTTTATGTTCTTTTTGGCAAGGCCGTTTTTCTCAAGAACGGGTTTTATCAAGGTAAAATTTTTAACAAATATTAAGTTCTACGGTCTCCTAAAGGCAATTTTTTATACAACCACAGAACAAACTTTGTAATAAGCATCGACCGTAGTGTAGACCGATGTACAGGAGAACTATTCAATTTCTAATTAAGTTTGTCCATCGATCTGACTTAAATTTTTATTTATTTTCACAACAATCAATCAAAGCCCAAAACACGCTCATGAAGTTTCCTAACAATTCTGCAATTTATATACACAAGCGTCCCGCCACGGCTTCCCCAGCGTAGGATTTATTAATGTGGCGTTATCGTCGTGATCATCAAAGAAAATTTATTTTAAAAAAATCCGATTTTCGACAAAAAAACAACTTTTTGGGATAAAATATGGCCTAGATTACTACCCGCTTTGCTCTATCTCTTTATAAAGTTTTACAATAATCCGTTTAGCAATTTAGAAGCTTACCGCGGACAGACAGAAAATTAAAAATCGGTTATTCTTTTTTTTCCTCTTTTTTTTTTGCTTAAATTTACACGAATACTCGATATTGAATAAAACTAATTTTACGGATTCTAGCGCGTGTAATTTAAGTTATTTTTTAAATTTTGATTTGATAGACTAAATAACCTCGCAGAAAAGAACACTGATTCCTGCTTTAGTTGATTTGCGATGTAATTAAACAAAACATATCCTTATTTTAATAACGAGGAACGATGGGTGCTATTATCTGCTTATTAAATCCAAACTAAAGCATACCACTGCAAGACTTATATTTCAGTATTGTAAATTGAAGTGTTGTAGTGGTATGCTCGTTCTGCGTAGATCGGACCTAAAATTAGAATTCAAAAGCTGAGGGCAGCCCGAAAAAATTATGCCATCGGGACGTCACGCATCTCAGTCCCTGACCCGTAAAGCTCAGTATCCACTTACCGGGTGCATTGTGTCCTCGTCTCTCATCCTTATTTTACTAAAGAGCCAATAAATATATTTAACCCCCTAAATATATTCTCTTAGTGATCACAATAATTCACTGTCATTCGCACAGGAAATGAGCGACAACGGAAAAATAGTATACATCCGATCCAGAGAACATAAATAACTTTTTTTTCACATTCTTACTTTATGTCTGCCTGACGAAATCTGCAAAGCAAATATCTTCTAACAAATTACTGAAAAAAATGCCATCTTACAACGTTCGTATACAATACTAAACCATATTCTTCATTCTTCATATTTTATTTATGTTTTGATTAACAATTGTTGGCAACTTTATTACTGGCAACACCGGTCCGCCCCTCTTCGTGAGCAAGCTAAGAGAAGTGGGAAGGGAAATGGTATAAATGAGGGTGCATCGCGATTATAAGGCGTTCTGTCCTCATAACACGCGTCGAGTTAGTCTCAGTATAATTATGTGACGTAAATAAAAAAAAACTGTAATATTATGTGATCTGTACAAATATTAATTGAATAAATAGATTGTGTCGTCAGTACATATTATTTACGTGAAACTCTCTCTCTCTCTTGTATTAACATCAGAAGTGGAATAATAACTATAGTTCATAATGGGCAAACGAAGTAAAAGTACTACAAATTAAAAGCGTAAAACACGTGCCTAAAGATCGACCAGCGCGGGTACTTTTACATCAAGTAGCACAAGCAGTGTGCGGACTCCATCACCTCGACCAAAGAGAAAGGTATCCTATAGAAATGCAGTTGCAACTGTAAGTACGAGCAATGCTTTTATATTGAACAATATTATTCCTGAATTCGATCCATTGGTTGCTAACACTTGGCTCAACGTTATTCAATCTTATGCAAATACTTTTATATGGTCCGACGAAATGTGATTGCTAACAATTGGTTCAACGTTATTCAATCTTATGCAAATACTTTTATATGGTCCGACGAAATGATACGTTATCAAGCTCTGAATAAATTTAAGGGATCAGCTAAAGTCTGGTAAGACTCTTTAATAAGCTACGGTAGTGATTGGCCCACCTGGAAGTGTATTGGCTGGGAACGAAAATTGTCCGCTAGTTTTAAAATACGTAGGAATATGTTTGACATTCTTAAGAGATAATTAATAATAAACCAGTAGATAACCAGGCCTTATACGAATTTTATTTTAAACAGAAATTTAAAATAGATCGTTTATGCTTAAATTTTAGCGAGCAGGATATTATTTCAATTATTATCGGAAATATAGGTGACAGTAATTTCTGAGCTTCGATTAAATCTAGTAATTTTCCTACTTGCGTTAGTTTGGTTAGTTTCTTGCATGGTCGTAATTATAAAGCGAAGGTTTTAAAGTCGACCGGAACATATGTGCGAAAGACTTCTCAAAAATAATTAGTTCAAAATATGCCAACTACGTCAACAGCACCGGTACCATTAGCATTAGACCAGCCTGACAACCAAATTCCCGATTCGGGACAACTACACATTCGTAGGCCTATAAAATGATTTGTGTGTGGTGGCAACCACAAAAGAAGTCAATGTAACGTTAGCAAATGCGATTGTTGCGGCCGACGGGGTCATTTAGAATCTATACGCTACCATAAAAAAAGTTCGCTTAAACCTAAAAGACAAGAAGTGAAATTAATTTCGACTATAGTTACACGAAAAAAAATTATAAAGAGGGTAATTATACAAAATTTTATCACAATGCGTTTATCAATAAACGTGCGTTTATCAATATACCAGAAGTAGTTGTTCATTAATATCGAAGGAATTAATAAAACGAAATTCTTTAGACACTATATTACTAGACTCGCCTATTGTATTAGAGGCGTTTACGCAGCAGTACTCACAATCCGTAACAATGAAGACAAATGTGCATTTGAAAGTAGATTCAGTGTGCTTATATGATGTAGATTTTTGTCATTGACGGTTTAGCTGGGTGTGACGTTTTAATTGGTAGAAACGTAACAGAACATCCCAATATCATGTATGTTGCGAATGGATTTGAAACCATCGACACCTATATAATATATAGGTGTCGATGGTTTCAATATATACATATAATAATAAGGTTAATAAATCATAAAACCATAGAACAACATATTATGTAAAAATAATAACATTTGTGGGTAATCGTAACAGCGTTATAAGCTA
>DWHP01004787.1:0-12346 GCA_018247895.1 Parnassius honrathi
CTCATATAGTGTTTAAAACTAATTTATTGTAGTTGCGTTTACCATAACAATACTTGTAAATTAATTAATTCAAGTATCTAGAATACTTAAATTAATTATCTAGGATGACGCAATATCAGAAAAATAATTTTCTATAATTCTATTTTTATTTTGCTTTAATCAGTTAAAGAAAGACCCATATCTGTGTCAATTTAAATGTTTACGAAATTAAATAATAAACATAGTTTAACGTAAAAGTAGCGTATTATTATTTTGAAAAATAATATCAAAAAGCCTTAGTATTAAAACAATCCTTTTTAAATTAAACTTATTCTTAATACTGTTATTACATTTACTATGTGCGCACAGATAGTAACGGGTGTTAAAGTGTTAGCATAGTATTCGTGTTTTTGTGAGCAGAGAAATATAATCTAGAAGTTGAAATAGATAATTGGTCAGCAAACCTTATTGCAATAGTAACTTATATAATAGCAAACGTTATTTAATAAAACCGCAAGTTTTGACATTCTGGACGGCGGTAAATTTTTTAGTATAGCAAGTTCAATTTTTTCAATATTATATTTTATATTATTATGTAACGCGGCTTTAAGGTGGCCCAAGGGCCATCCCATCCACAACTTGAACCTACTGGCAAAAAATTAACATGAACACCCAATACAACAGGAACTGAAGATTCTATTTCAATGTGTCGTGTGTGATGAAGAATTTTGCGGATTGACTGTTTATTAGGAAAACTAATATCATTGTAAGTTGCCTATTTATGATCCTGTTAATGAACATTACGAAGATTATTTGCGAAACAAGAATTGCCGAATGTTTTTATTGCAAACAGAATCTTTGAATGCTAACCAAATGATTTAAAAGCTGTTTTTGTGGCTAACCGGAGACCCTTTTTACTGGAAACGAGGCATTCCACCTAAGTCCTAACGGATGACAACGCATCTGCATTTTGATTCGTAATCGAGGATAGATGTAGATGTCTATGTGCCACAGCAACCACTTATCATCAGGTGGACTGTGTGCTCGTTTGTCATCTTAAAAAAAAACAAATTTTGTTACGGCTTAACATTTATTTACTTCTCGATAGTAACTTATAAATCAATGACATAAAACTTTTGGAAGGAAGAAAAAACAATTGAATGTGTTGGATGTGCGCAAAACAAATATAGGTATTAAGATTTTTAAAATCAAACGGAATATTCTCCTGAGTTTATTAAAGCGAGCATTATCGAATAATTTAAATTATCGAAAAGAAATACTTCTAGCTTATTGACAATTATATGTATCAACAAAGTTAGGAAAGTCTAAATTTTCAAAATATTATTAGTCTAAAAATATCTGTTTCTTCAATTTTTACGTTAATTTTTAGAACTTTCATTTTTCTGCTTTCTGGGGCTCTAGGTTTGCACATAATTTTGAGATAAATACGTTTTCTCTTAAATTTAAAATCCAATGTGTATTATTTACTGCTACTCTAGCCTCTTCCAAAAATTTTCGCTGCGTTTTCTTCTACATTTGTTGTCACAGCCGTATTTTATATAATGTCAAGGACGTTATTTTGTGGCCTTATCTTTTTTCGGTCGCAAGCTAATGTTTGCTTTTTGTTTGATCTCCTTTTTTTGCAAAATAATTTATACCCATCATATCCTTCTTGATTTTCTGTTTAAATTCTGTACAATATTTCGACAAGACGTATGTTTGTAGTTGTATACGAGTATACCGCTGTTGATAGCATTCAGTAAAATATTGATATCAATATTCTTCATTTAAGTAACGGATGTTTGGATGTACTCTTTCTTAGACTCGTACAATTTTAGTTTTTTTTTTATGGAAGAGGGGGCAAACGGGCATGCGGCTCACCTGATGTTAAGTGAATATCGCCGCTCATGATCAACCGCAACACCAAGGGAATTGCAGGTGCGTTGCCGGCCCTTTAAAAAGGAGTAAGCTGTTTTCTTGAAGGTGCCCAGGTCGTATCGGTCCGGAAAAATGGATGCGCCGGTGGTACTCTATTCCACAGAGAGAACGTACACGGAGGAAAACTCCTTGTGAAACGTACAGTGGTGGACCGCCAAGCATCCAGATGGTGTGGATGGTATCGGGGCGTTTGCCGCGTAGTGCGTTCACGGAATTTGGCGGCTGAGATTAATCCGAACAATTCCTCAGAGCACTCCCCGTGGTAAATGCAAAAGAAAATGCAGAGAGATGCAACATCTCTTCGCAGCGCCGGTGAATCGAGGCGATCGGAAAGTACTCGGTCGTCGACGATTCGAGCCGCTCTGCGCTGGGTGCGGTCAAGTGGAAGGAGCTGGTACTGGGGACCTCCAGCCCAGAGATGGAAACAGTATTCCATGTGCGGCCGAACCTGCGAATTGTAAAGTTGTCGGCGATGTGCCGGCATGAAATACTGTCCCGCTCTGCTGAACACGCCAAGCTTTTTAGAGGCCAATTTCGCCTTCTCTTCCAAGTAACCACGAAACTACACGTCACGCGATATGTCGACGCCGAGGATTCAGATACTGGCTGAGGCAACAAGAGGAGTGCCTTGAAACTGAGGAGATACGACAAAGGGGTTCTTTTTAACGGTTAACGCGCAAACTTGTGTCTTCTGAGGGTTAAACTGGACTAGATATAGTCGCCTCCAATCCGAAACTTTGTTCAGCAAAGACTCGACTTCAGACACAAATTTATCGCGGTACCATAAGACGTTTTCCCGAGAAATATTGGCACGCCCGGTTAACAGATTATTACCACTACTGTCATCTGCATAGCAATGAATGTTACGGGTTTGCAACATATCATTGACATGCAGAAGAAACAGCGTTGGTTATAGCACACAGCCTTGTGGAAAATCAGCATTAATAGGCTTGCAATCGGAGCTTGCACCATCTACGACGACTTTTATGCTCCGATCTGCAAGAAATCTGGTGATCCAATTGCACAATTTCTTGGGGAGCCCATAGGAAGGGAGCTTCGAAAGAAGCACTTTGTGCCAAACCCGATCGAAGGCCTTCGCAATGTCCAAGCTGAAGGTCAACGCCTCCCCCTTGGACTCTACATCCTCCGCCCATCTATGAGTCAGGTAGACCAGAAGATCACCAGCTGATCGACCACGATGAAAACCATATTGGTGATCACTAATCAGCTGGTGATCCCCAAGATACCTCATGAGCTGGCAGTTTACAATGGACTACATTGTTTTGGAGAGCAAGGTGATGGCAATGGGCCTGTAGTTGGACAGGTCTGATGGTCGCCTTTTTTAGGGATCGGGTGGATGGAAACTATCTCCAGTGATTTTGGAACTACGCCTAGGGAGTAGAAGTACCGAAAAAGACGCGTTAGAACCGGTGCAAATCTGAATCACACGTCATCAGTACAATTTGGGGGATTCCTTTAGGCCCACTCGACTTGTGGATGTCCAGGGAGAGGAGTGCTTTGCGAACCGAGCGCTGTGTGAACTGCACATCCGGCATGGAGCACTAACACCGCAAGATGATTGGCGGTATGCTCCCCCCGTCATCGAGATCGACGCAAAGAAAGAGCCAAGCAGATCGGCTTTTTCCTTTGCGGCATGAGCCAATGAGTCGTCCTCCCTGTGCAGAGATGGAGGAGATGGCTGACAGAAATTTCCCTGGACAGCCTTGGCGAGAGATCAGAATGCACGGGTTCCAGAAGGGAGGTGAACTAGTTACTACTTTTCGCCAATATTGCCTATGTGCTCTGACTTTGACAACGACTTTGTGCAATGACTCTTTTGAAGGACCTGGAGGTGGAATTATACTTCATTTTTAGAGCGCTGGTGTTTACATCCCGGGACGCTGATACGTCAGCCCAGGCTTGGTAGCACTCCTGCTTATAGCATGATGCTATTTTAAAAGAGCGACTAAACCATGGCTGAGATTTGCTTCTGATGGGCACCACAGAGGAAGGAATAAAAAGTTCCATACCCTGAAGCACCACATCAGCGACAGAATCAGCAACAACGTTGGGATCGTCCGGCTAGAAGCGAACCCACCCCCAAGGGTAGGATGCAAAAAAGACCGCATGACATCCCAATAGGCTGACCTATAGTGCGGTGCAAACACGGTGGCAGCCTGCGGAATGCAAACGCGATTTCAGCGTGAATGGCACAAGACAATGGTCCGAGGAACCTAAAGGGGTGTCGACGGAAATCTCAGATCCGTCCGGATGAGAGGTCAGCAGAAGGTCTAACAGAGAAGCTGCATGATCATTCACATCTGGAATCCTCTTAGGCGAAGTAATCAGTTGTGTTAGACCATATGTCAAGGCCATCATAAACAGATCTCCCCGCATGATCGGTTAAACGTGAACCAAGCCATTCGGCGTGATGGGCGTTCAAATCGCCGAGAATCACGATCTCTGCGGAGGGGATCTGCTGTAGCAACAAATCTGTAGCCATTTGGACGTGGTCGAAAAGTCGGTCTGTTTCAACATTATCGCTATGGGACCTATGGAGGCACTCGTGTCGTCGCACACACCGCGGATGGTCATCGCTGTCTAGGCGTAGCCAAAGAATGGACAAATCTGAACCTTCAAGACTGCCGAGGCGTCGACAAGAGATGTCCTCTCTGACGTAAACGCAAACTCCAGCCCGAGGCACAAAGGAGTGTTCCAGTTTGTACCCTGGGTAAGAAAGATACGAAGCATCAGCCGGAAAAGACAGGTGCGTCTCAGTCAGAAAGAGCAGAGCCGGCATCACCGTCTCCAGATGGTAGTGGACGGCGCGGCGTTTAGGTTACGGTGAAGTCCCCTGATATTGCAGAAATTCACGGATAGTGTGGCAGAGGTCGCCTTGATCTTGTTGCTCCGCTTGCCCCGAGCAGTTGTTGTCTTGAGCGGAATTTGCCCCTCCCCCCAGAATACGAGGGACAGCCTGAGCACCCAAGCTCAGGAGTGGATCACTGTTTAAAAACTTGGTCGTGGATGCTCAACGAGGAATTCTCCAGGGGTGCTCGTACCCTCCTGGGGCAGTCTAACATTTAATTCTGCTCTCATGTTGATGGAGGGGGGATGGGCCTCCGACCACCTGCAATCACCAGACGAAACGCGGAAGCTGTTTCGTCTGATGAGTGCAGGTTGCAAATTTCGACCACTATGCGCTCATATAGGAATAAAAATTATTTGTTGCTATTAAATAGCAATGAACATACTATTGTATAACCCGTTTGTAAGGTATGAAAACCAGTATGATTACACGCTCTCAAACGTTTAGTAATTGTTAATAATAGTAATAAACAATCACAAATATTTTTCCACAAATATATAGTTTTACAGATTTGATAGGTCAAGGAGAAATCAAACGAAGCAACCCAAGAATTTAAAATTTCTTTTGTTAATTTAAAGTGAAGACGTGCTTTTGACAGCCTTGCCAGTTACAGCAAGGGGAACATCTGATTCAACAGTGGCACAAACATAAGGCAGCATGTGAGGAAAGAAATGGAGAAGGCTTCTGGAATAAGCTTGGCATTCTATATTACGCGACCAATCGATGATGATGACTCCGTGGCATAATGGCTTAGCAATGAGTTACGGCGCTCAGAACTACGGGCTCAAATCCCGCACGGGTCAAGAATCTGTATGGCGTACAAATAACTGTTTCGGGTCTCGATGTTTGTTCTTGTGTAACACAAATGTGTGTTGTATGTAAACCGCCTCTAAGATTACAAGTATAAGTAAATATCATGTAACGACATGTAATTATGAAAAACACAAATATAGCATCATGGCTATAAAAATGTATCTTTACATCGAATTAATCTAGTTATACGATGCGTGAATCATGTAACATGACAAATTTACATAAATTAGAAGGAAAGATGACAGCACAGTGTCTTTTATTTATGTTTATAATGGTTTGTGGTATCAAATTTGATAACAGTTTAAGGTTTTTCAACTATAAATCCTGACTGTCATCAGTAACTAGAAAGAGGCATACCTACATAAGGAAGATCCGATAGACTGTAAAATGTGAAATTAAATTTTAGTCAAAAGATCTAAGAATGGAATTGTTTTAATAAAACATGCAGGTCATACTTTTATTTACCTACAGAAAAACCATTATGTAAGTGATAGGTAGTTATGAAAGTAGGCGCAAGTCAGAAAATCAATAGTAACTTTATTACATCCTGCATGAGTGAAAGGAAGTGACAAATAAATGTGAGGAACAGAACAAGGTCTCATAGACGTCTATACCGGTCTCGTCGGTCTAGTTTTGGAAAGTCCGACTTTGTTAGAAAATACTATTGACTAACTAGTGTCTACAGTGCTGCACTCTGATGAAGCAGTGTTAAACTAGCTGTATGATAAACATTTCGATAGCGATGATGAAGCGTAAATAAAATGAAATAGGAGCATCAGAGTGACACACATAAACGTACATACTAAAATGCTGATTTAATTCGTATGGTTCGTAACAAGAAAAAGGCAACCTTTTCACTGTTTCCATTCCATATAAGATCATGACGGTGACATGGCATCTCCATTTAATTCTTATTTAAAGATAGTTGAAAGTATCTATGGAAGGTGTGCATTTGTATTAATTTTCTAACTTAACTATATAAACATACTTCCCACAGACCATAAGTTACAAACATTACAGCTTTAAATGAAGGTATCTACGAAAAACAACATGAAAAACAACAAAATTAGAACACATTGTAGTACCTACAACGAGGGGCTTTTAGAACATGATACTCTTATCAAACCTACGATAATTGCTTTAATCATCGCATGCCCTAGTTATGATGGCTGTCGAACAATTACCATGAAACGGAAAATTTATGATAACAAAACTCCGCCATTTTCAACTTGGTAAAGAAGTACATAATATCGACTTTAGGCGTTGGACTTAATTAATTTTGTTTTCGTAATTATTTTATGTCACTGAAAGGTGTGATGTCGATACAATGAATTATTTATAATTGAATACTATGAATATACTTATGGCTCTTACTAATTCTCTACTGTTCTCGAATCTCTTCACAGTTGATGCGCCAGTTTTCATGAATTAGTCGCTTGATATTAGCCACATTTTCCTCAATAATCGCGGTTGAGGGTTGTCATTTAGGAATTTCATCACGGAGTGAAACACGGCCACTTTTAAATTATGTGTGTACAACGCCTTACGATGTTCAAATGAGGTATATATCCATAATATTTTATTATACGTACATCTGCCCGGACCGTCGCGTCATAAAGTGTAGGATTTAATCCATTTGTTCTTCTTATTTTTGAAACCAAATTTTAATAATAAGTCAATATTCCTAGAAATTAGGAATGCATTCATAAGAGAATCCACTACCCATAGTAATCTCGTCCATCTTTTAGGTCCAGCTGTGGACTGTCGCAGACTGATGATGATGAAAATGATCACACCATCTCAGTGGTGTCAAAGAGACGAAGGTGGTGAGTTAAACAGAGCAGGAACGGCAACGTATTCTCGATAAAACCATTCAAAATAACAATAAATGCGTGCCATGCGTGGCAACTATTGTACTATACTCCGTATGTAATGAATTTCAATAGCTTGTCATTAATGAATTGATGAATTGAAGACCTACTTGATTTCAAGACGATAACGTAGTTGTTTGGGAATTCTCTCGCTAAGAGACGTTCATGGTTACAACATTAAGGTACCGTAACGATTCCATTTTCTTATCTAAATAATCTCAACTTACATTTACAAGAGAACTTGAATTTCTTTCACAAGATAACGAATATAGAAACTATAACAAGAGGAAGATTCTAATATCAGGTCATTTGTATGATAACATATTACTTTATTCTAGGTAGAACGAAGGGATATTTTGCGACACGAACCTTTATATTAGATTTATATACTATTTATATTTTATAAAAGATATAATTTTTATTAATTATATTTTTTACCGTATTCGTTATAGATTTTGTCTCCGACCTAAGATTTTCTCTATTATGGTGAAGGTGTTTTATATACATAAATTGCACGTGGACCAACATCCAAACTCGAAACAATTATTGATGGCTTTTTACAGCTTACTTTCTCTGAGGTTATTTGACCCACGACCGGTAATGTGTACAGTACATGAGTGCCGCAACCAAACGTTTTGTCATTGCGCCACCGGGCCGTATAGATAAATTTATAAATATTACAATATAAAACATTAAATATTACAATATAAATAAACTAAGTTACTCTCCACGGTATAGTGCCAAGAACGCCGTTCCCTCACTGAATGCCCTCTCCTCTACAGCAGCGACAACCAGTCGCAGATTCAATAATTCCTTCATAAATTTTACCGCGCGTGGATTACATTTGGGCTTACTTTATTAAACTTTGATACACCAGCGATTACATCGTCTCTTATTTTCAGAATCGTTAACCTAAGTGCCTATTATTTCTAGTGGTCTTTAGTTTCATGCATCTATTTTGCTTATTCTTACACAAGTGTGAGCGTCTGTTTATTGCTTATATAATTATAGAAAAAGTGCAGTATAATGGATGTCATAACATTTTTTTTAAATGCCAACCTGTTATACTCGCCGTATACCGTGCTAACTAACGAAGTGACATTTCAATTTTGTTCTATTCTCACTTAAAATTAATTTTGGCGTGAAACCGCATATCAATTGGTTTTTATCACGAGTTGAAGTTTGTCATCCGTAAAAATAGAATTAAAGCGAAAAGTTTGGTTCGATCACATTTTATGAATTTAGAAGTTTACTTTCTCCGCAAGTTTGCACTGCTCGTCTTCAAAATGTTTTTGGGAAGAAGGCACCTCATTTGAGCATCGTAAGGCGTTGTACACACATAATTTGAAAGTGGCCGTGTTTCACTCCATGATGAAATTCCTAAATGACGACCCTCAACAACGATTATTGAAGAAAATGTGGCTAATATCAAGCGACTAATTCATGAAAACTGGCGCATCAACTATGAAGAGATTCGAGAACTGTAAAGAATTAGTAAGAGCCAAATCCAAAAAAAAATAGATCAATATTTAAAAGTTACAAAACTTTATTTCCGTTGGATTTCTATTGATCTAACCCCAGATCAACTACAGGTTCGAGTTGATGAAAAAATTTTGTTATATTAAGATCACGGATGTTTAAATGATGTGATTGATATTGTGAGAGAAGATGAAACATTAATAAAATATATCGTTATGATGCGAGTACAAACTGAAGCAGGCAAGAAGCGTGGGCAAAAAAGTATTAGCTTTTTCTTCACACAGTCTGCAGAATCCTACTTGATGAGTAGAAGATAGTTGACTTTTAATGGTTCATCATCATTTATTTGCCCAGTGTTTCTGAAAAAGTTAGTGAAAAACGACCAAATAGTTGCATCCTTTATACCATGACAGCGCTTCAAATTCTTCAAGTGCGCAAACAAAACGGTTATGTTTTGCTTCTGAAAAGGTGAGACTCGTAACTCATATCGCCCTCAGTCCAGCTCTCACACCATGCGATTTCTTTAGTTTTCCAATAATCGAAGATTTGATGAGAGGTTCGACATTTACGGAGCAAGACGAGATGGTGATAGCTTTTAACCATCAGGTGTAAGATATGCCCTCAGACCAATGTTCCTTATGTTTTCAAAAATGTTTGAACGGATGAAAAAGTGTCTATACAATGAAGAACAATTTAAAAAACAATACATATATTATTTTGCAAATATAAGAACAGAATATAAGACAGTGAAAGAAATGGAATATTACATAGATGACAGGTACAGTATGAGCGACACATAAAACGTAGTGGTTTATATTATACTCTTTTGTTTTGTCAAATATAAAAAAGGAAAGTTACAGCATATTCGTTTCACTGCTGGGCACAGGCCTTCTCTCATTTCTGGGAGGGTTTTAGGGCAAGGAAGTGTCTGCCGCGCTGCCCCAGTGCGTGTTGGCGAACTTCACATGTCTTCGAAATATTTTTTTTCTTATTCCTCAGACATGTAGGTTTCCTCACGATGTTTCCTTCACCGCCGAGCGCGTGGTAAATCAGCACTTAAAATTTCAATTAACAATTTCTTTGGTTCTGGCGGGATCGAACCCAGGTTACTC
Source organism: Parnassius honrathi (assembly GCA_018247895.1). Lineage (NCBI taxonomy): Eukaryota > Metazoa > Arthropoda > Insecta > Lepidoptera > Papilionidae > Parnassius > Parnassius honrathi. Next base: position 10,062 of record DWHP01004787.1, read on the forward strand.
ACGTTCTGTTACGTTTACTGCAAGCGTTAACCATCTGAGCTACCACGGCTCTTAATATCCTTGAGTATAAAAATAAATAACCTACTACAAATTCAGTGCGAACGAAATTTATTTGAAGACCCATCCCCATATAAATTGTTATTTATGAGTTACGCAAAACTTTCAGTGTACCTCGCGTATCAAATAGCCTGTACTTGGAGAAAGCTGAAATTTAATGTGCAAAGGTTTAAACTGTGTTATGGCCAAGTCACGAACTTTTGAACGAGGAATTATCAAAATAAAGATCGTATTGTTTGAAGATATAAGATACAAAACACATTGCATCTCTTAAACTTTCGTAGTAAAAGAGTTGCGAGGTTTTTAATATGATATTTTTTTGGTTAAGTTTAACTATTAAAAGATTACCATCTCAAAATTGGATTGACAAGTCTTTCTCCTGAAACACTTTATGATTCCGTTACTCGTTACGTTAGTTTCTAGTCTACAGAAAGTAAAAGTTATAGAGAAGTCAACTGCTAATAAAAAGAGACTATCAGCGATTCAACCATCCTAACTTTTATTGTTGATGCTGTTCTTGGAAATCCACTTATATTAAAACAGCATTGTTATGATCACTGTATTGTCTCATTATATTACGTCAGGTCGGACGAAACTTTCAGACATTTCACATTTTAATTCTAAAAAGTTGTCAATTGATCAGATGGTGTCATATTTTAATTTGAAGGAAGTGAAATATTTTTTTTTCTTTATCATTATTATCAACCACTGTTTTTTGGTTAAGGGTATCACTCGTTGCAGGAAGTCTTTATCGTCACACTTAGCAGGCTAATTGACGATCGCAATACCAGACGCCTCTCACTCTCACCTTTAAGACTGCTGCCGGTCGCCGGTCTGAATACTTCGAGTCTGGCGTGAAAGAGACGGTATTTGTTAAAAGCCACAAGATTTTTTGGCCATTTCCCATAGTTACCACTTAGGTGACCCACGTGACAAAATGTGGTAATGTATTCCTATGTAACTTGTGCTGCTGTGACACGTTAAGTGTTCTCGAAAAATTATAATTTATCTTTCATAATTGCCTGCCCGAACAAGGCGCCAGCATGTGGTTCGCACTTCGCACGCTCTCTACCGGCACCCATTTTAAAATGCGCGACGGTATGACTCACTGATATATTCGTATTTTGTAGATAAAAACAGTGCCTGAGTTCATAACATGTTAGACCTTACTTTACGTGAGCACTAAAAAAAGAGGTTCTTAATTCGACGGTAGGTTTTTTTGTATGTATGTTATAGTTCGTGAAAAGTGAACCGATTTTGATGATTATTATTATTATATATTATTAAATATTTTATACTTCAAGCGTAGACCCTATTCAAATTTTAAAAAATCACTTCTAAGGATGTGGGAAATAGGAGATATTTATATACTAGCGATCTGCCCCGACTTCGCATGAGTGATATCTGGATTCTACCAGCGCCACCAGTATGGTAATTGTACTACGTCTATAATCTTCAAGCCAGTGCAAAAAAAAATCGAAAAGTTTTAGCGCAATCTGATGAACGGTACGGTAGCGCATAAAATACGAACAAACAAATCGGTATTAATCTTTATATATTAGATTTAGACGACATCCTTGTTGTCATCTTCCATCCATCCATTACAGCCTATAAACGTCCACTTCTGAACATAATCTCCCTCATTAGATTGGGGGATGCTCTAGTTGCCACGCTTGACAACCGCATTTTTTTTATTATTTGGAATTGTTATCCTGACCTTATGATATTCCTTAGTCTACTCAAAGGGTCCAAAAATTGACTATTGATAAGAAGTAAAAATCGAATTTAAACTTCTTTGAAGCCAGCCAAAGCCATATTTTGAAGTACCTTTTCAAGGCTAAAGTTTGTTTAATTTAAACTAACTTAAACAAGTTCAAAGGGCAGTGGCCATGTCGGGCGTTAACTTTGAACCTGAAAGACTGTTTTATAGCATGTGTGCATTACTGGCATTGTTATTTTAATACCCTTTTGTTCTATTGGTCACGGTGGGATTAATTCGTATTTAGAGGTTTTACACAACGTGGAAACTATTGACAATAGGTTCTGGGACAAATTGGTCATTTTTATGTAAAATTCACACACGCTTTTGTAAAGACTGGACTTTCGTAATATGACTGTATTGAATAGAACGTTTTAAAAGAACGTGCCTTTTGCAATGATGCGTTTTTACATCACCTCCAACTTTCCGACATTTAATAAATCTGACTGTTATATATATATATATATAT
>DWHP01004788.1:0-12345 GCA_018247895.1 Parnassius honrathi
TCTTCTGCCACACCCAACTTTCACTACCATACGTTAAAGTAGGGACCAACACAGCATTGTGAATTACCATACGTGCCCTTTTTGACACATTCTGACTTTCCAGAATAGAGTGTAGAGACCCATTTACTATATTACCTGCGTTCACTCGATAGAAAAGAAAGGTATAGAAAAAAACAAAGATATCGTTAGTCTTGTGGTGTCAATCACTCTGACTTCAAAGTGATAGAGACAACACGGGACTCAACGATAGCTTAAGCTTAAGCTGAGCGGCTGGAATTATTCCGAACAATACCTCTGAGCACTCCACGTGGTAAATACGATAGAAATCGCAAAGAGATGCAACATCTCTTCGCAGCGCCAGTGAGTCAAGCCGATCAGAAAGTGCACGGTCGTCGACGATTCGATCCGCTCTACGCTGGATGCGATCAAATGGAAGAAGCCGGCACTGGGGAGCTTCAGACTCTCTCGACTTCAGACACAAGTTTGTTCCGATACTCGGTAACGTTTTTCCGAGAAATATTGGCACAGCCGGTGTATAAAGCTTCACCAGTATTGTCGTCCGCATAGCAATGAATGTTACTGGTTTGCAACATAATATCATTGATATGCAGAAGGAACAGCGTTGATGATAGCAGGTAGATCACAGCCTTGTGGAACACCAGCGTTAATAGGCTTTTAATCGGAACATGCACCGTCTACAACGACTTTGATGCTCCGATCAGCCAGAAAACTGGTGATCCAATTACACAATTTTCGGGAAGCCTGTAGGAAGGAAGAATCGGGAGAAGCGCTTTGTGCCAAACCCGATCGAAGGCCTTCGCTACGTCCAAACTAACCACCAAAGCCTCCACTTTGGACTCGATCGCCTGCGCTCATCGGTGGGTTAGATAAACAATAAGATCACCGACTGCGCGACCCCGACGGAAAATGTACTGGCAGTCACTAACCAGCTGGTGCTTCTCAAGGTACCGGTACCGCATGAGCTGGCTATTAATAATGGACTCTATTATTTTGAAGAACAAGGTGATGGCGACAGGTCTGTAGATGGATGGATCCAAGCGATTACCTTTTTTAAAGATCGGCTGTACAAAAACTGTCTTCCATGATTTTGGCACTACGCCCTGGAGTAAGAGAACCGAAAAATACGCGTTAGAACCGGTGCCAACTCTGGAGCACACTTTCTCGGCACAATTGAGGGGATTCCGTCAGGCCCATTCAACTAGTGAATGTCTAGGAAGAGGAGTGCTTTAAATACTGAGTACTGTGTGAATCGCACATCAGGCATAGAGCACTTACACCGCGGTATGGTCGGCGGTGTGTTCCCCCCGTCATCGAGAGTCAAGTTGGACGCAAAAAAAGAGCCTAAGAGATCGGCTTTCTCCTTTGCCGTGGAGGCCAGTGTATCGTCCTCCCTGTGCAGAGATGGTAGTAATGGCTTACAAAATTCCCTTGGACAACCTTGGCGAGAGACCAATATGCACGGGTTCCCGAAGGAAGTCGAATTAATTTCTCGCCAGTTCTGCCAATATGCCCATAGTTTGCATCGGCAATAACTTTTTTGAACGACCTAGAGGCGAAGTTATACTTCTTTTTAAGATTGATGATGTACATCCCGAGCCGCCGAAGCGTCAGCCCTAGTCTGATAACACCCCTGCTTACTGCGTAATGCAATCTTACAGGAGCGATCAAACCAAGGATGAGATTTGCCTCCGATGAGTACCACAGATGATGGAATAAATAGTTCCATTACCTGTAGCACCAGATCAGTGACAAAGTCAGTAACAGCGCTGGGATATCTGGCGAGAAGCAAACTCGCCCTCAGGTACGATGCAAAGAAAGACCGCATTCCGTCCCAATCCGCCGACCTGTAACACCATCGCAACCGCGAAGTGAGTGTGAGTGGCACCACACTCCGGATCATATAATGATCCGAAGAGCCGAGAGGGCGTATACGGAAACCTGATATCCATTCAGATCAGAGGTCGGCAAAAGGTCCTACACGGAAGGTATAATCTTCTACATCTGGAATTCGCGTAGGTGAAGTAATCAGTTGTATCAGACCATATGCAGAGGAAAAGTCATAAAAAGATCTCCCCGCATTATCGGTTAAAAGCGAACCGAGCCATTCGGCATGGTGGGTATTAAAATCGCCAAGTATCACGATCTCTGCGGATGGGATCTGCTGTAGCAAGGAATCGGCAGTCATTTGGACGTAGTTAATGAGTCGGTCTGTTTCGGCATTGCCGCTATGGGATCTATAGAGGCACCCTTAGACTCGCGGATAGTCAGTGCTATCTACGCGCAGCCAAAGAATGGGCAGTTCCATACTTTTCATGACTGCCACGTATACGCAAACTCCAGTCTGGGGCACAAAGAAGTGTTCTAATTTGTACCCCAGGTAAGACAGTTACAAAGTAACAGCAGGAGAGGACACCTGCGTCTCGGTCAAAAAGAGCAAGGTCGGCTTCGCCGTTTCTAGATGGTAGTGGATGGCGTTAACATTTCAGTGAAGTCCCCTGATCTTGCAGAAGTCCATGGTAAGCGTGGCAAGGATCTCTATGGTTTTATCGCTTTGTTTGCCCCGTGCAGTTTTAGAAGTGAGCGGGATCCCCCCCCCCCGAATACGCGAGGCAGACTGAGCACCCACGCTCAGGAACGCTGCTGGTACTCTCCTGGTACTCCGAATGGTACTAACCAAGCGAAACAGAAACAAATCTTCTACTTCACACTCGTATTCTGCGAGGTCGTTGTACTTCCCTGGTGGCTGTACCACTGTGAAATGTGCACACAAGAAATGCGGCCGAAACCGTGCACTACCAAAATCATTTGCAATCAACACTATTTTTTATTTATTTAACAAACGGGGAAAGACCACACTCTCACAGAATATCAGCGTAAAATAGTAGTTTAACGCTGCTGTGTTTCGTATGGTGAGTGTAAAGAACCGGAGACCCTTTTTACTGGAAACGAGGCATTCCAACTTAGTCCTCACGGGTGACAATGCATCCGCATTTTGATCTGTAATCGAGAATAGATGTAGATGTATATGATGGCCACAGCAACCACTTACCATTAGGTGGACTGTGTGCTCGTTTGTCACCCTATCCTATAAAAAAAACCTGTAAGATCTTTGTAAAATTTCCTATAGTTGCTTATTAGAACACAAATGGGATAAAAAGGGACAACGGATGCTCTTACGCCGACAATTTACAACACAGTATTAGATAGTTGTTATAATTCACGAAGTGGAGTGTGCTATATTTGTGATGCACACATATCTGTACAAGTGTCAAAGTGTGCGTGAGACCAAAATAGGGTATGGTTAATGACAGCATGCTCACATCTGATCGCTCTGTCACACTACCACAATGTGCCTCCATGTTGCAATTAACAGTCAAGTGGGCAATATAGCCCACTTGACTCTGTTAATTGCGAGAACTATAATTTGTAAATCAATGTTTACCTTGTCATCATACAGCTGACATATCCTCTGTTTCTCGGCATGAGCAGACTTCAACTTCCCGGATAGCAGCTCGCACTCAGCCACTGCAGCTTGCTGCAAGCGTTTTGCATTCTCGGCAGCTTTCCTTCCCTCTATCGCAGCACATTCAGCACCCGCATATCTCATTACTGCAGCATCTGCATCTTTTTGCGCCTGTTCTACTTGTTTGCTCATCTATGTCAAAAAAGGCATTTTTTATATTATGATTTAGGACTAATAACAACCCGTCTCAACATAGACTAGTCATCTGGGCAGAACAAGATTATAGTGGCCAAGTGTATACGAAAGCAAAGGTGCACTCTCTATTCCTCCACTCTCTTAGTCTGATGTGTCAGTAATCCCACATGACTAAAGATAGATCAGGTGCAGGACCAGTGGCTTTATGTGTTTTCCCAGGCATGAGGTGAAGTACCTCCAACTGGACGACTTTGAATTTTCTCCACTAGACCACAAGACGAACGAAGCATAATTAGAATACTTGGATTAAAAAACTAACCACAGAAATCATAATAATAAGACAATAGAAGTTGTAAAGACGCATGACCTTGTCGCCGCTATTATGTGTTGATGAACATAATTCACCATTTTGTAAGATTTAGTTGCGCTGAGAATGTCATATGTGAATTTATGTTATTATAAATTTAAAATACTATATACTAATTATCATTGTTTTAGCTAATTTACATCCAGCTTTCATTTATTACTTTTCGTATTGTACAATTACTATTGCTGCTTTTGTTCTATGTTGACAAACTCGCCAAACAATGTAATGTGAAACATTAGATATCATTGCGCATATGTTTATAGTACGTTAAGATGTGGTGACATCGGTTTTGAAAGTAATCGAGTGCTAGTTCATTTCTATTGTCCTATTATTACTATTTCTGTGAAACTAACACACATTCCACCTGATGGCAAAAGGATGCTCATTTGACAACATAAACAATATAAGTACATCATCCTTTCATCCGTTGATAAAAGCCTTAACAATTTCACTGCCTGGTTTCCAGACACAATAGTAAGACAATAGCAATGATCCATATGTGGGTCAGAGGTAGGAAACATGTCCAAGGTTTTTTTTTTATAGAATAAGGGTGACAAATGAGCACACAGTCCACCTGATGGTAAGTGGATGCTGTAGCCCATAGACATTCTACATTTATTCTTGATTAAGAATCAAAATGCAAATATGTTGTCACCCCTGAGGACTCTGGTGAAAATGGTCTCAGGGTCTCTATATACAACATAGTAGCATTAGGACAACAAAGAAAGAATGATGAAGTGTGGTATACATTTTAAGGTGGTTTATGTTTCTAGTAACACAAAAACTAAGCCAAAACCATGTTTAAGTTATTGTAAGAATGCAATTACATACACATAAGCATCCTAAATTATTTATCGCAGTATAACCATGGCAAAGGACACAGCCTAATGGATTAGTAAGCTGTAGAGCTAATGGGCTGGCAATGTAGCAGATAGATATACATTACTTTAAAACTCAATCCATATTATATACTTACACAATCCACCTTAGCCTCTAATTCCTTGCATGTCTGAGCTTTAATGTGCAACTCATCTACCTGCTGCTTCACTCTCTCCCGCAATATTACATTCTCCTGCCTCTGCTGAGATAGCATTCTCTCCAATGAATGTAGTTGTTGGTTGAGCACATCTTTCTTTGTGTCATTTTCACCTTCCTCTTTTTCATCTGTCAATTTCAGATCAGCGCTGCTATTTTGTTTTAATTCCTCACCAATTATCTTATTTTCACCAGCTGAGATGGTATATTGTCTATCACTTGGTGCGTCTTCAAAGATATCATTCATTACTTTGCCATTGATAATTGGCTTAAGGTTTTTAATTGGTGCCTTCTGCGTAGAAACTCTTTGTGTGTATGCATTCTTGAGATTCCCACTGACTGACCAGAACATACCATGAACATTCTTAACAATACTACCAAGATCTTGAGATAAAATTTCTTTAGGTAACCTACTTTGTTTTGTATCATAACTTATTGTTTGATTGTCAGAAACAATTTTTTGAGTAGCACCAGCTTTAGTTTTTTGGTTTGAGAATTCGGAGAGTACCTGTGTAGTGTTTAATGGTTTAATACTAGAATTTAAATTAGTATTAGTTATGTTCTGTGTATCTTCTAAGCTACATATATTTTCAGCACTTCTGCTGTAAGGAGATTTACATATAATACTATTGTCTACGCATACAGCTGGTTCATTCAAGCTTACTGTTGAAGTTGTCAAGTTTCTACTGCTGATTTTTTCTAATTCTGATTGCATATTCTTAGGAACTGAATCACTAATATTTAAATGTTCTGTGTTTTCTAAACTGGAAGGAATATCTGTAACATTGGCGTCTGAAATATTGCTATTAATACAACTTTCATTGTCTCTGTTAGATTTTTCATTCCTGGAAATAATTTCATTGACGATGGTTTCATTGTGAAATGAAATCTTATCAGTCTGAGATATAGAAACAGGAATAGCAGGACTTTCATCTTTCGAGGTCTCTCCATTGTGGTTCTCTTCACGACCACAACTAGATTTTTCCTGATGTATGTGAGGTGATACATCGGAATCTAACGACACGGTAGGTGTAGTAGAATTTAAATCACCTGGATCAATACCAGCCTTTATTTCTCTCGAATCAACACCATAATCGCTACTTTGATCACTTAAACATTCTTTATCCAATATGTTGACGTCAAAACGAACAATTTGAGCCGAAATAACATCAATTTCTTTGGACATTGCTGCTATTTACTACTGCAATTTGTATTTTAAATAAATATGTTTCTTGGTGAATTTAAAAGCCATGAGAATATTAATTATTTAATCTTTTTTTATTCAATAAAAGATAAAAATAAACATTTGCATTTGACGTTTCTTTCCTTGCCTGCCGTTCCGTTCCACGTTTCACTTTTACAACCAGCTAGTTTACTACATATTTATTTATCTATGCAACCAGCAACCACAATCCTCATTTCAACATTTCAGGAAGTGAAAAATTACTTATGGTTTATTTTCTATGTTCCGATCTCAGGACAATAATAACCTGCTTTCGTTATTGTTCCGAGGTTCCGATACTATTTATCTCTTCGAGCTTTTCAATGTTCGAAGATGCATGCATAAAAAATCTTTATCTACCAAATAAAACCTTTTACTTTTATTATATTATGAGGAATTGTTTTAAGTATAGGGAGATATTTATCAAAATCAAAAATGTGAGTGTCACGTTAAAATACCTTTCTTTTCCTTAATATCTAATGAGTAATGACATATCAATCATACTTTTTCTGCAATCTGTCGTAAGAATAATAGTCGAGGCTTAAGATAGATTATCAGATTACGGTTTATTTTGATAAACTAGCTTTGCAATATCACTAACCAGAGTAATTCGACCGAGGACTCGGTTTGATAAAACCCAGAATTGGGCCAGTTGGTTGTAGGGGATGAGAGCTAAGAGGACATTATTTATGTTTTGTTAAAAAAGAGAAACTGAACTTCCATGGAGAAGGTTAATTAGTTACTGTGACATCGTCTGACTAATAACTTAATCGATAAAAATTGCTATTTTAAACTATAAGGGGTTAAGACGAAATTAAAGATTTTCGAAAAAACAATTATGTATATTGATCACTATTAACAATTAATCTGCGGCAGTTAATACTAAAACACTATGAACCTAATAGGGATCTTGAGGGCTTCTTTCTTGCTTGTTTTTCTTGCTTGTTCAGTCTTGAGAGCTGTAGCCGCGCGAATGACAAAATCTCGCCAGAAGCGCTTGTTTTATTTCGGCGGTCGGTGTTACGTAGGCACAGAATTGGTGCAAGCATTCGTCCTTGCGAGGTCCTGTTATGATTCGGGGTGCGGGAGACATTACGACGCGGGTGCGGTGCGGGGCGACGGACGATTTCTTCTTCGCTGTCCGCAACACCTACCCCCGGCGTAGTTCACGAGCCATCTTCTCTCGGGAGGACGGCGATCTTCCTGACCAGGCCGCTCTTGGCATGCCTCAGCAAGCCGCCTCTCGTCCTGACTTCAACGTTCCACACCACTCCATCAGGTCCGGGGAAGGTCCTCGTGACGACTCCTCTTGGTCACACGTTCCTCGGGAGGCTGCCGTCTGCTATGATAACGAGGTCGTCTTCTTTGATCTGGGGCTGCAGGGCGTTCCTGGATTCCCCTCTGAGCATCAGGGTCGGTAGGTACTCGTGCATCCAGCGTCGCCAGTACTCGTCGGTCAGTCCTTGCACAGCCCTCCAGGTCCGTCGATCCAGCGATCTACACGTCGCGGCGACTGGCATGTTAGATGGCCCCAACAGAAGAAAGTGGTTGGGAGTCAGTGCTTCCTCATCGTTGATGCCGACTGACACTAGAGTGAGAGGTCTGGAGTTTACCGTGTTCTCCGCCTGTGCCAATAGCGTTATGAGTGTTTCTTCTTTGGGGCTCTTTTGATGAAGAGTAGCCTCGAGCGCCGCCTTTATGGAACGCACCAACCGTTCCCATGCGCCTCCCTGGCTGGGCGCACCTTGTGCGATGAACTTCCACTTCGTCCAATGAATAAGCGCGAAGTCCTTCAACTGCGGTACCCACTACTCCAATTCGGTGTCCGCTCCGTGGAAATTGGTGCCGTTGTCTGAGTAGATTACCCTAGGCCACCCACGCCTACCGCGCGCGTCGTAAGACAGGTGAATAACGCAACCCGTCTCTCTTCATTCCGTCGCCCTATTGTCACAGTTAACGGCCCGAAATAATCTAATCCGGTATACATGAACGGTCGCTCGAATGCTCTTAACCTCTCGGGAGACAAGTCTCCTGTTACCGCCGGTCGTGGTGTAGCTTTCCTAACACGACATCGCATACACCTTTTCACGATTTCCCTAACCGTTGGTAGTAGTTGGATAATGTGGCTCTTTCTCCGTAAGTCGTTGACAACCCGTTCCCTGTAGGCGTGGCTAGCGTTCTGGTGTGCCTTTTCCAAGAGCATCTGTACGAACCGGTATCTGCCGTTTAGTATGACCGGTCGTTTCGTTTGATCTTCTACAGCGGCCGTGACGATTCTACCTCTTGCTCCCAGTATCCCTTGTTCGATGACCGGGTCGATCCTTTTTAGTGCGCTGCCGTTGTGTAAGTCTCTTCCTTGGTATAGTCGAGCGATGTCATCAGCAAAACTCTACTGCTGACTCTGTGCTACCCATAACTGCTCTGCCTTTTCATTGTGCTCTAACGTTAACTACTTAGCTCGTCCTCGAAGCATGTCGACGGACTGTATGGCTTGTGCAGTAGCTCTAATTAGTCTCTCGTATGAAGAGAATCTCCTTACGTCCAGCAGGTGTGGTACTCCCTGTATTTTTCGCTGGTGCGTTACGATTTCCTCATATTCATCGCCGGCCCTTTCTTCCGGTTGCTGCGGCCATTCTCCTTCCCCTTTATACAAAAAGTCCGTTCCGGTGAACAATTTATCGTTTGCGCTCTTTGTTACATAATTCGCTCGCGTCGCTTCATCTGCTACGTTATGAACCGTTGGTACCGACTTCCATTGGTCGGGTGATGACTTCTCTCCTAACGCTCCGAGTCTGTGCGTGACGTAAGGAGCGTAACGCGCCGTATCATTCATAATCCAATGGAACGCCGTCGTAGAGTCTGTCCACAAGGCCCCCACTACCACATGTGCAAAGTGTGCAATATATAATTAGGTATAAATTTATTGGTATATCATCCAGTTACTGCTGATTCTTATGTTGCGAGAACATGTCAGGTGGTAGTTTCTTGATTTTTCCTGTTCAGACATGAACAATGCCCGGAGCGCTATAAAAGCGATGCATCTCCAGAGGCGTTTTTAAACCGGTTAGTTTACTGGACCGTGCAACAAGTGCATAAAACACGTAATCCTATTAATTTTTACATTTAAAATTATTTTGTCAAGTGTTGTGTTGTATAACATTTTGTGTACTACTTTTTTTTCTAAAAAATTAAGTTCCGAAGACCTGCTGACTGCAATTTCAACGGTTTGATTTTTTATAAAATAGTTAGTGTTCCGTACTTTACTTTATACTATCAACATTAACCCTTTATAGGAATCCTATCTGTTTCCTGTTTCTGTCTGTTTCCTGTTTTTATCTGATAACTTCAATAGATAATATAAGAAAAAACCTACAACTTCTGCATAAAACATTTTTTTCTAAAGTTCGTGCCAAATCGATTGAGAAAAACGGACGATGACCTCGGATATGAGCCGAGTGTCAAAAGGCGTAACTTACAAAATCTCAATTTACAAGTGATAACAATATTTAAATATTGATATTATACACACTTCTAGGTTAGCACATATGTTTTGGTTTTTTGTTTCTTAAATAATATTGTCTGTGGTATAGGAACCACAGACAATATTATCGTAAAATCTTACGGTACATCGCGAAAAATGTGTTATATTTTATATTTCAATTTATGGTAAGTAACGCAGCAATTCATTAAAAACAGTTTCATATTAAAAAAAATTTGAAGCAATATAATCACCATATTGAACTTTTGCAAATTCCTCCCTTTAAAATAAACAAAACGCGCGTTACGTCAGTTCTTTCTAAAAGAAACGTGACAATGGCAGCCAGGGATGCGTCACCTTTTTTGGGCCGGTCCGCCATTTTGTTTTCATTTGTGTTCGGGTAGTACTTGCGTGTATACGTCTCGGGTAACTCGTAGCATTCACTGCATTGTTTTAGTTGAATTTTTACTGTTAAATTTGTTATATCGTTAAGTTTTTGTTGTTGAATCTGTTACATTAGTTTTACTGTGACGGTCGTTACTAAATGGACATAAGTTCAGGAAAATCTGGTGAAGGACCCGGTCTTTCAGCGTCATGTGGAAAGAGACGTCGCCGACCCGTGATAAACGCAGCAGGTAGGTAAAAATGGGACGACGTAGCCTTTCCATTTCTTAAAGTGCTCTTTTTATGTGACCATGTGGTATTTATTTTCCGAAACAATATTCATTTATGTTGTGTATGGTAGTATGTTTTTGTCATTTATTTACAGGCCCATCTTCTGGAGCACCTTTAACGTCACCAGTAAAAAGAAAAAACCTACAACTTTGTCGGTCGGGGAATAAGATATTATCATTAATATATACAAATATGTCACAAACACCTCGCCTGAAGACGTTTATCCTTCAAACGTTAAAATGGTAGAAAAGGTTTCGGAGATCTCAGGAGCACTATATATCGCGTATTAAGTGTGTGTAGAGATTCCCATAAAATACCAGAAAAGGGAATAATTAATAAAAGAAAGAAGTCTGTAATTTACAAGTTGGACGACTTTGATAAATCGGCTATAAGAGCGAAAGTGCATCCGTTCTTTCTTGCAGGAGAATTACAGACTTTAGAAAAAAAAATTCTCAGTATAAATCAAGATGACCCGTTGCCAAACCTGAGCAAAACTTCCCTGCGACGTGTGTTGCGCCATTTAAAATTCAAATATATAAAGAGAAACAGAGAAAGTGGTCTAATAGATCGCCCAAAGATAGTTCTGTGGCGTACCAGATATTTGGGAGAAATACAAATATTAAGAAACGAGAGACGTAACATCTTTTACCTTTACGAAACATGGATTAACGCCGGGCATACTATGGGAAGACACCACAATTGAATCTTCTCGTCAAGCACGGTTGGAAGGCTACTCTACTGGCGCGAGAGCCCCTTTGGGTAAAGGAAAGCGATTAATAGTTGTACACGTTGGCAATGAAAATAGTTTTTTGGAGCGATGTGATTGGGTATTTGAATCATCATCTACTGGTGACTACCATCAGAGGAAGCTCTTCATTTCGAGGACTGGTTTAGAAAAGTAATAGAAAAACCGCAAAGCGGCGATGTCATAGTAATGGATAACGCTAGTTACCACTCCAGACGTTAAGAAAAAACTCCAACAATGTCTTGGCGGAAACAAAATATGTAAGAATGGCTAGAATCCAAACAGATCGCATACGTGCCTTCGGACACAAACACACACTTAATGGAAAAAATAAAGGCACTTAAAGATAACTATCGAAGTTTCGTCACTGACGAGATGGCAAAAGAGATAGCCATCACAGTGGCAAGGTTACCTACTTATCACTGTGAGCTTAACCCCATTGAACTTGTGTGGGCAGATGTAAAAGGGTACGTTGCACGAAAAAATACAACTTTCGAGGTAACAGATGTTAAAAATTTAATTAAACATGGTTTAACTCAAATCACGCCAGATTTTATACATGGTAGAGCCATGCTGCAGTTATACTAGTAGTATGGTTGTAGCGTGAATGGGTCGGCTTGACCGGGGAACTCTCACAGAATACCAGCGTAAAATAGTAGCTTAATGCTACTGTGTTTCGTATGGTGAGCGTAGAGAACCGGAGACCTTTTTTACTGGAAACGAGGCGTTCCATGTTAGTCCTCACGGGTGACAACTCATCTGCATTTTGATTCGTAATCGAGGGTAGATCTCTATGGGCCGCAGCAACCACTTACTATCAGGTGGACTGTGTGCTCGTTTGTCACCCTATCCTTTAAAAAAAAAAAGATTAATGGAATAACTGTGTTCAGCATGTCCTTAAGGTCGAACAAAAAATGGGTGGCATGGATGATGGAATTGACCAAACTGCAGATCGCTTTATAATTACGAGGGCGGCACTGAAAATTTCGGGAATCAATGAAGTGGCACAACATTACTATTTAAAAATGTATTTATTGCTTTTCGAAGTATTCTCTGCGAAATTTGATACATTTTTCCATACGATGGAACCAATCATTGAAGCAACCATTCCATTCGGAAGTTGGGGTCTCCAAAATGGCCGTTT
>DWHP01004789.1:0-12344 GCA_018247895.1 Parnassius honrathi
TTACCTATTTAACAATACAATCTACTATTACCTACGGGTCATTCTACCTATGTTTATTCTATGATAAAAAAAACAACCGCACGAACACAGAGTAGCGCATATTTTTTGTTTGAGATAGTTGTTCTAGTACGTAATTACATATTACTTCAATGCAAGTGTCAAATATTTTCCTTATTTATCATGGCATAAATGTATAATACTAGCGATTCGCTCCGGCTACGTTCGGGTGATTTCTGGATCTCAATTGTATGAAAATCATAGAGCAACGGGCTACCGGCGGACCGAAGGGGAGTAACCATACGAAGACGTTCCTCTCTATCAAAGTATAAGCCCACATAATGCATACAATAAAACTACACGGAGCCGTCCCCGCATGTTAGCAAAAAGAGATCTGCCACGTCAAAGTTAGGAAAATATGGCGAATTTGTTCGTGGTAGAGTCACGCTGCATCTATATTATAGTTGTAGCACGAATGGATCGGCTCAAACGGGACAGGACCACATTCTCACAGAATACCGGCCTAAAATAGCAGCTTAATGTTGCTGTGTTTCGTATGGTGAGAGTAGAGAACCGGAGTTTCTTCTTACTGGAAACGAGGCATTGCATCTTAGTCCTCAGGGGTGACAAAGCATCTACATTTTGATTCTTAATCGAGGATAGATGTAGATGATTCTTAATCGAGCATAGATGTAGAGGCACAGCATCTGCTTTCCATCAGGTGGATTGTGTGCTCGTTTGTCACCCTTATTCTATAAAAAAAGTACCCTTTGTTTGTAAGTAATTTTTAATGACATGATTGCCATTTACTTCTTTTTAACTTAAAAATTACAATAATAACAGTCGTGTTGTTTCGGATTTGCTTACCAACACAGGCCGCTCGCACTCGTACAATATGCAGATCGGTCGGGTAACTGATTCGAGTCTGTATCCGAGTGGTCACTGAGCGATTCTGTTATAATGTATCTATGTGTGTGAAATTATAAATGTATTATTTTGTTATGTGTGAGTTTCGTAGTGAGAGACGATTGTTTTCGTGTGCACTGATTTCGCCGCGTAGTAACCATAGTTTTTTCCCTTATCGGGGAAAAATATGGTTACTCCCCTCCGTTTCACGATAGAAATATCAACCTCTCAAACCCAAAGCGGCCAAATTTGACCGCTTCGATACTCCGTCAAAATTCAAGCGATCAAACATGACCGCATCCACTCACAGCACTTTAACCTATAAAAACTTATGTTTAGAGACTACTTTTCTATGAGGTTTCTTTTGGTTTTTGGTTTCTCACTCCGATCAAGTACCTCGCGGCAAACAGTCAGCTACGACCCAACCGCGCAGTGCAATAAATCGGTTGAGCCCATGCGCTCCCAGTGCAATCCAAGAAAGAAGAACGAAGACAAAGACCTGTTCGCGAAAGTGCTTCAGTGTTGTTGTGCGCCATTACGCCCGCCAGGTGCATCGGGCCGCCGGCCCATTGTTCTATTGTTTAGTGCTAGTTTAGTGCCGCACGTTCTGCCGATTTCTAGTAAACCGTAAGTAGTTTATTGTACACCGGCTGCCTCAGAGGCAGCAATTCTATTGTTTTAATTTCTGTGTTCGCTTGTCGCATTAGGCGACAGCTAGGTACACACCCTAGCGTACCAACGCGCTAGTTGTATAAGTGTTCGTTTAGGCACACACTTCCCCCGCCGAAAGTTGGGGGGGGGGGGCTTGATACACAAGTGTTTAGTATGTTGTTTCACTCATTGGCGCGATGGCGGCTATCACTACAGCCGAACTAACGGACTTCTTTAGTCAAGTGTGCCCCGATGCTTGGGCTGCATTCCTAGCCCAGCGCAGCAAGGCCACTGCTGAATGCCCCGTCTTACGCATCGACGACCCTATGTCACCGAGCACCGGGCTCTCAACACCTGTGTCACAGTGTACGACGTCGCGTCTCCCGCGCCTTCTGCGCTCTCCACCCGCGGTCCCTCCCCGGCGTTTTCGGACGTCGAATCAGGCTCCGAGATGGAGACTGACATTAACCGTCCCACTGTAACCCAAGACGAAGGTTTCACCCAAGTCTCGGGCAAAAAGCGCAAGCACACCGCCGCGAAAAAGGGAGACGAGCCTCACTCGGCCCCTACGTTCCCAAACGCCACTCCGGCAAAAAATGCCGCGTCGTCCGCGCGCACTAAGACCGCGAACAAAACCGCAAACCCGACTCCGGCTGCAGTAAGGAAGGAGAAGCCGCCGCCCCTTATAATCTTGCAGGATAAATCTCGCTGGAGCAACCTGTCCAAGTGGATAGACTCTAAAAAAATCTTCTGCCCCAAAGCCCACAATTGGATTCCATGGCATTCGCATTCACGTCGCAACGACGGATGACTTCCGCGCTTTAACTGCGCATTTTAAAGCTCAGAATCTGAGCTTTCACACCTATTCCCTCAACCGCAACCTCCGTGTTGTCGTTCGCGGGCTCCCTAAAGAGCACGAAACCGAAAACATACTAAGCGATCTTAAATCGCAAAATCTCCCAGTTAGGGAAGTGCACAGAATGCACCACGCCTCCAATTAGAGGAAATATTTAGATCTCTGCCTCGTCATTCTGGACCTGTCTCCAGAAGGCAAGGAAATATTCAATATCTCACGAATCTGCAACCTCACGGGAATTGCAGTTGAGTCTCCTCGAAATAAGGGCATCGTTGGCCAATGCCACCGATGCCAATTATACGGCCACTCGGCCAGAAATTGTTTCGCCCGACCTAGGTGCGTCAAGTGCCTAGGCGATCATGGCACACCTGAGTGCCCCCGAACGGCCAAGTCGGAAGGCCCTCCGAGCTGTGTTCTGTGCGGTGAAAAGGGACACCCAGCGAGTTATCGCGGGTGTACCAAAGCGCCGCGTAGGAAGCAGAACGGAGGAGCAATCCGACGCGGTCGCGCGGCCAACTCTAGTAGGTCACGCCCACGGCATTCTGCCCCTTCAGTTGCACCAACCTCGGTGCCGCAACCAGCGCCCGCTCAGGCTACAGCCAAGCCCGCCCCCGTCAAAGGGACTTCCGGGCAAGGCTCAAGCCATCCGGTGCCTTCAGCACCTAAACCTAATGCGTGGGTTAAGCCCCCGGCGATTGTCAACGCAGCCGCCTCACGGCCAGCGCCTCCTTGCCGGGCCCAGATACCGAAACCCGCCCCTCAAGCACCGACAAACCTTAATACTAACCTCTCGTTAGTATTCAACTTTGCCAGCAGCATTAATGTCGCTGAAGTCACTACCCTGACCCGCAAACTCCACGAAGCCAAGTCCGTTCAAAATTGGCTCAATGCTACCATTGAGCACATCAATCTCATCTAAACAATAGGCTCCTTCCAGTGCGCCTAAGCCGGCTCTTGTATTAAATCGTAATGGAAGTACAACACACGGGTAGAACCAAGCCTAGGTCTCTGACTGTCGCGTTTTTTAGTGCAAACGGTATCAGGGATCAAAAGGAAGAAATCAGGTATTTTTTACACACACATTATTTTGAACAACACGTCATTTGAACTATCTTCTTTGAAGCCGGATTAACACAACATTACCAACGTGTCTGTCGTTTCAAAAAACGCAGATGCGTTGTCACCCCTGAGGTGTAAGATGGAATGCCTGGTTTGCAGTAAAAAAAGGTTTTTTTTTAAATTGATTTGCATTGCTGATGATAGCTAACGCAGCTAGCGTTAATTTCAAAATGGAAAACATTTAATTTACGATATAAAATTCTATCAAGCGATTGAACATCCTTAGTAAATGTATATTACATTCGTAAATTGTGTCGTAAACCCAATAAAAGTTAAAGCTCTGTACCCGGAGACCATAGATGTTCGCGCGCATTTTTGACATCACAAGGCCGTCATATTACCGAATGACGCACAAGAGAGCACAAGCGCTAATAAGTTTTGAATCATAATTTATTTTTAATTGTTCATGTGATGCTTTTCAGTTTTAGATTCAGTGAAATTTGTTTTTTTGTTTCGGATGTGTCTTAAGAGTAAACAAAGGGGAGTTGAATATTATTTACTGCATATAGGAATGTCAGAGCAGAATACGAAAATATCTGGTCAAAATTTGAAAATGTCGGAATTATGTGGTTGTTGTCGGGAGAAATAAATATTAAAAATTAAAATGTAAATTAAAAAGTTTATTTTCAAATTAAAACCTATAAAAGACTTAACATTGTTGACATATAATACGTAACTAATTTAAGAACAATACATTTTTAGGTTGCTACATATAATTGGCACATATATTCCGTAAATATTTAAAATTCAAACAATTTATTTCAAAGTTCAGTCTCATTACTAACTCAGCTTTTATTAAATCAAAGGCAGCTGTGATGTGAAGAGCTGAAAGGAAGCTGTTTGTCTGGAGATTTTAATTTTGTCCGGAGTCTGCAGATCATTGAAAATGTCGGAATCCAGACGAATCCCGACCATATAGCAACCCTAACTGCGTAGATTGAATATAGGCTTTCCCGGAATTTTCCCTTTCCCCTGGGTTTATAAAAATATAACAAATCTTGAAACAAATATATACAACACCAAACAACCATAGATACAATCTTAATATATATAAATTACGTGTCACTTGTTTGTTCGCGATTGACTCCTAAACTACTTAACCGATTTTAATCAAATTTGCACATCGTGTGCAGTTTGGTCCAACTTGAGAGATAGAATAGTTTTTTTGCCCAAGAGTGACCCACAATTTTTTTTTGTGAATTTAAGGATTTTTAATAGGACATGACAAATTGTCGTCGAAAAGGGCAGAACAACGTCTGCCTGGCAAACTAGTACACTATAGATAATAAAATGTCAGGATCAATATTCGTTAGTTATACTTTTAAATAATCTTCATCATTGTCATTACAGTCCATGACAAGTCTACTGGTAATATGGTCCTAAGGTAATAATGATAATATGGTAAGTTATAAGGTATATGCACTAACACGTATGGTCCCGTAGGTGTCATAAAAGGCAACAGAGAGAAATTGAAAAAGGAGATGGGCAGCGGAATCTTTGTCATGACAACTTAAATTAATAAATAACTGCGGTGCCCAAGCGTGGCGAAAGCCAACCTATAAGGCATTCTATAGTGAAGGCCTATGTTCAGCAGCGGACAGGCTGTCTTCCAACGGATCGAAAATATGTGAGCATTTTGAACGATGTTATATGTTTATTTGCTTACCAATACAGTCTATCGAAAGTCCACTGCTGATCATAGACTGCTTCTTACCATCACTATTTGCCATAGTTTTCACCCTTTTTACTGGAAACGAGGCATTCCATCTTAGTCCTCAGGGGTGACAACGCAAGGATAACTGTAGATATCTATGGGCCACAGCATCCACTTACCATCAAGTGGACTGTGTGCTCGTTTGTCACCCTTATTCTATAAAAAAAGGGAATTTCAAAGTGCAATAATAAAATTTAAGGTACCTATGTAAAAAATTTCATTGTTTGTTTAATATTCTACATACTAAACCAATCAAAAACTCTCAATTTATTACATGCAACACATACATAACTTTCAATATAACAGTTCACATGAAGTAAGTAGAGTCGAATGGAATAAATTCCTGCATATAATAAGCAGGTAGGTTCATCTTCCTCGAACCGAAACCAAGGGTAATTTAGCGACTATTTTCGCAAGCAGAATTGCCGTCGCTCTTATTAATTCGTGTATGAACAGGGGGAAATAATTAATGGTTCAAAGCATCATTATTTTTAAACGACGTCGCTATGTCTGTGCGTGGCTGGGAGGAGATGTCTCTGCATGCGCCGGCGCAGGCTCCGCCCCTGCCTTTAATTGCACCAATCTGCGGGACGAGCACGCACACACGCATTTCCACGCACCTACATACGCATTTTCACGCACACCTTAATCCATAATGAGATACGATGCATTAGGCAAATGCGATCGTGCTTTTTTTCTCTCTTAATTGTTATTCATTGTTAAAGCGCAAACGTAAATAGAAAAACCATACCATAATACCTTTGTGCACGATATAATTGGTTAGAGCATCTATTTTAATAAACATTCACAGTAGCTTAATTAAAAAACGAAAAATTTAATTGTAGAGAACAGATTATGGAAGAAACAGATGAAAAAGGTGGGTAATGTCAAACCCGCCGCTGGTCGGCAGACAAACGGTACATGAGATAGAGTAAAACATATGCTTAGCAAATTTAATTGGTATAGTGATAATTTGTCTCGATGTATCTTACCTATATTCAATTACCATAGGTACGTACTCTACGAACATTGTGATTGAAGACGTACCTTTTAATAGAACACAACGAGGGCTATACTATATTCGCGTTTATTAAGCTGCAAGTACTTATAGCTGAAGCCTATTGTTTTGTAAATGTTTAAATTGATAAATATTACATACCTAAGGTATATGTGATTTTAACTCAAAATTTTAATTGGACAGAAAAAATGTGGCATAGCTTTTCCGATAGGCGTTAAAAGCTTGGGATGGAAAATTATAAGAGGTGTGGTGGGAGAATTTTAATATCTATTCTGTTTAAGTACAGTCGATATTGAAATGTATGGAGCAGCGGGGGTGGGAACGATTGACATTACTTAATACACGTGAAATCATCAATGAATAGCTGATGCTGGATGTGAAATTGAATAAATATATTTGTTTTTTGAACTTTGTGCGGGTTGGTGTTTTCTTTAAATGAGTTCATTTTATTTAACCATAATATTCCCAGGCTTTTAAGCGTACATACCTAAATATATACGTACGTATTAAAGTATCGTACAAATGTTGATCAAATTCAACCTTAGAGTAATAAGTGGTGGACGTGTGCTCCTACCGAAGTAAAATGATTTTGCCGTAACCACCACTCTTGGCTGGCAATGTTCACGTCATAGTAGAGACCAGACAATTACAGTGATATTCCTAGAGCTGCTCCCTGTTGCAAGTCAAGTTATTTTATCTTATTGACTGCCTACATTGGTGCCAGTAACCGAGATCGCCGATCATGATGTCCCGGGTTCGAATCTCAGGTCAAACCAAAATCGGTTATTAGGTTTTCATGCCAAGAAATTCTCTGCTGCAGTCAATAAATTGACGGTATTTAACCCTCGGACAGCACGTGACACCGTTGGTCCTGCATCTGATCTCTCTCCAGTCGTGTTGAATTACCGTCCGATCGGACCATGGGAGTAACAGAATAAAGAGAAAACCTGTGTTTGCGTATACACTCGGGCGCTATAAACCTGTCCCTCGCGGATGGCTAGTCCCGGGCTGTTGCGACCGAAATTCGGTCGGGATGACTTTATTATTAAATGTCATCAGATCATCATGGCACTTTTCATAACCGCTTCCTTTCACCTCCAAGCCTTGAGATTGGTTATGAATTCCTTGACACAGCGTAGTTTGTAGCGACAAACATCAACTCAAGATTTAGATGCTATAATTTGTAAATCACACACAAACAAAATACGATGTTTGTATTTTTTTTCCTAGATAGAAATCATAGAAATATTAATGTTTGATATTACTACATCTCTGTGAAGTCAATAAATAGAATAATACGGAAAAATGTTCTAAGCTGCGTTAACTTTTGTTAGTTTTAGTACCTACCTAATATCTACCCCTATGTTACAAATTTGTATAATATCTAAGAAGGGAAAGGGAAATGTCTAGATCATATCACTGACATTAATAATAAATTATAGTTGGTATAAAATGTAAAGAAACATAACTACAAAAACTAAATAAAATGATTTTATTTTATCCTAGTGATTCTGGTCAGGATAGTAGGATAAATTTGTTAATTTCGGTCGGTCCACGATACGAGTGCAAATTTGCAAGTCAATCGGTCGTCTACAGGTTGGTGAAAATTACAATAAAAGATTTCGTTACACAGATAGATACGCGCGAATCTCATAAAAGCGAGAAGCAGAAACAATGCGAATTTTCTGTTAGTTATTTCACTTATATTTTATTTATGGGATTTTAATGTTTTAGTTTTGTGAATCATTGGTTTTTTTTTTCTATTACAATTCTGTGCTAGTGTAAGAGAACCCACTTTATCTTAACCATTGCGCGGGGGCCATAAGATGTGACCGTGGGAAGTGCTAGAAAGTTCGCATGATCTCTTATAGATAGGAGTACAACAATCGTGCATATATCAGATCTAAAATATTCTAAGGAGCAGCGGCAAATGGTCCTTTCTCTTGAAATCATATATTTTCGTAATTATTTAAACATTGTAGCCATCGTAAGATTTTCTCCCGTAACGTAGAGACAGTTTACATACACAAATTGCATAAACACATATCAAGGCCCGAAACAATTATTAATAAACAATACAAACAATTGTACCGTGCGAGATTCGAATCCATAGCTCCGTAGCGCCACAACCGAAGCCACTGCGCTACGGGGCCGTCTGTTACTGCATTCCCTTATGTGCTTCAGGCGCAAATAGCGATTCTGGCAAACATACTCTACCGTGAGACCAAAATCCAGCAATTTATGTTATATTTTAACAATATCAATACCCTCGAACACGTAGGTACGACATTTGCGTTACAATTGTGTAATTTTCTGGTTAAATAAAACAAAACCTAACTAATAAAGCTGCACCTCAAATGGAGTGAAATAAATAATTTCATCCATGTCATCAATCGCGTCACCAAACCATAAAATACAGAGTGCGTGTCAATGCGGATGCCCTCTCCCTGTATCGTGTTACACTCACCAAACAGAACTGACGTTTTTTTACAATAAAACAGAGACAGTTCGAGGAATGTTGGAGAAGGTTTTAAGCACCGATGTGTTTCAAATCTAATATTCAAGTGCACATTCCGCTATAAGAATGTTGTTGCTAACAAATACACATACATATAATTAACAAAATGATATACTCTTAAAACTTAATTTTTATAGTACTTTTACTCGCATAGTGGCGGTGTAAGAATATCCACAAGGTACCCAACATCGTCGTAAGAAGCGAAACAGACCAAGAGGTGAGTAGCGTCTTCGTAATAACAGCTTAAAAATAAAAATAACTGTGATTGAGACAATTCATGGGGAAACTTACGTTCAGCGGTAGATTTTGATAGACTGTCATGAATAAGGATGGTCACTTTTGCCCAGAAATATAAAATGTCTTTTATTAAGTTTCGATATAGTTCAGAATCGTTTCTATAGAAATAGATTCATTTCCGTTAAATAAATTCGAAATATCTATTCAATAAAATCTCTGAAGTTACTAATATATTAATTACAATCCCGAAAATTGCACACACACTAATTTGCAAAAGAATATACGAAATGCAATAAAAAAAAGATTACAAACCAGGGATAGACATGTTTGATGTACAAGAAATGCAACGAGAAATTATTGGAGGCTTATATTTTTATAATACGACAGTACGAGGGTGATAAACGAGCACACAGTCTACCTGATGGTGAGTGATGGCAGTGGCCCATAGACATCCAAATCTTATCTTGATTAAAAATCTAAGTGCAGATGTGCTGTCATCTCTAAGGACTAAGATGGAAAGCCTCGTTAGCAGTGAAAAGGGCCCCTGGTTCTGGTTCAGGAGCAGCTGTACTGCCTACAGTGGGTATAGGAGGCACTGTAGCTTACAATGTAGATTATTTGGTGATATTCTACAAAAAAGTAGTTAAAAGTGGAGCCAACTTTGTGCTGCAATCTAATACTAAATATAGTTGCTTGGCTCCACCATGTTAAAAATATATATAAGCAGATACCAATTTTTGATAAACACAACGTGTTTTATTAAAATAAAGAATCCCATGTTTCACATAACTTAATAGTACCTAATCGGAACACTCGCTGCTGTATCTCGACAAATGAATTCAACAGATTTAGATTTGATCAAAGCGACAAGAAGCCGCATCGTGACTCTCGACATAACATGGTAACAGGTCAAGTTTACAGACAGGCTAAAAATCGAATTAAAGACAGGACACACATAAACAACAGCACATAACTGCTGCGGACGGGACCATATCGATTCCCAGTTCCAATTCCGAGAACTAACACAGTTTCTTAAGTGTCACATCACTACCGACACAACGTTTAATAAATTAAGTGTACCGGCCGCATGCCAATCTAGCCTTTACGGACCCTATTATAGACGACGTCCCGTGCAAGTGCGAGCGAGCAGTTAAATTTTAAAGAAGAGCCACCTGTCCCCACGAAAAACTTTATAGCGGCCATAAAATTTAAACCTCAAATGAAAAAATAAAAACTATGGAATTATACATTTTTTTCTTTTACGGTCGAGGCCCATTTTAGATCGTGTTTACCTAAGCTGTCACCTTACAGAATGGCGACTTTGACTGGTCGGGTCCGTTGAATTAATTGTGGAGTTCTGGAGAGATATCGTCTGATGTACGATAAGGTCCGGGCAGCCTGCGTGCTGCCGACCGCGGCAGCAATTTGCTTTAAATCCTGACAGTTTCGCTTGCGGAATCACAGACCCGCTTAACGTATTTAATTGTTACTGCTCCGACTTCTGCTTACTTTGTAGAGATTGTAAGATCACGGTTATTTATCCTCCTAAATTGACATTCAAATTAAGTGTTTTTATCTTAAATACTACAAAAAGTGTCACAAATTATGGATGAATCCATTATATTATCACATATTTTTAAAATCAAGAAGATAAGAAGAATTAAAATTGCAATAGAAAAAAGAGGTTTTGGAAAAAACTTACCGTGCGATCCGACTGCGGCAGAATAGGGGGCGTGCATTTGTTGATGGTAGTAACGGGCGCGACTGTGATGTCCGCCCTCTAGCGGCGAGTGGAAGAAACCGTCGCCGTTCGCGTCGGAGCCGACGTCTGCGGCGGCCGGGCTGCCGTTCACGCGGCTGTCGTACCACCGCTGCTGTAGCGCGCCCGCCCCCGCGCCCGCTCCACCCTCGCCACTCATGTCCATGACCGCCGCTCCGACCTCACAAACCATGCATCGCTTTTATTAACACGCACTTTGAGTCCACACCGCTATCCGCATTTCAACAGTCAAGCACTCGATTAAAAGGTCGCAATCGAGTTCAGTCCCAGCATCGTAGTCACTTACGCGCCCAAACACGTCGGGCCTTCGCGCCTAGTACCTGAAAGCACAAAATTCGTTCAGCAAACTCGTTTGCACAACATCAAATAAATAAAACGGTAATACCTAAGTCGGTGTTTTGTCAAAAAAGTGACAATCAATTAAGATAAAAGTGGTGCACTATCTAAAGACGTCCGTGATATCGATACGCTCCCAATTTGATTAACCGATATACCACAAACAACACTCGATACGGCCGCGATAACGTGTAACCGCACATTAAGCGTTGTTAGCCAACCGAGCCGTGATTTTTATTGCCACTAAACTCACTAAAGATATCTGAGCGTTATATCTAGGTATCAAATATACCTACGGTTTACATCTATTAAGGCTACCGATTTGTTTGTAGGATTCATACTCGTAAATATAACGACTAGTAAGTGATTTATACAGCAAAGTAAGCAATTTGTTTAAATACTGGTTCTCCCACAGAGGCTTGCGAATATTTTCAACAAGTTCCTAATTAAATTCATCAAAAAAGATTATGACAAGAGATACATTCAAGAAACCGTCTTGAGTGTGAATTCCTAAGAATATACTCATCATAATATGTATGTAAGGATCCCATTAACATATTATATGCGTCATGAATTACCAATTATCTACTTGTACTGGTATCAAAACAGAAAACGCATACAAGTGTTTGCCAGGATTGACGAATTACCTATTCAGTGTTTATGGTTAGTGACAATTCGTGTGCCAATAGTTATGTTTGTATGTTTCATCGATTTTAGTTAGAATAGAATAGAAAAATAATAGTTAGAATAGAATAGAATAAAATAGAATAGAAAAAGAAAGCTACAGTTAGCAGCAACGAACTTCAAATGAAGATGGCTACAGATATGTTGTCACTCTTGAGGATTAAAATGGCGATATTATGAAACATGCAGGATTAATCTTCGTGGCAATATACACGATGTACGTACCTAGTCAGGTCGTAAGTATTGTCACACAGTAAAAACTTTCCTTTTAGAATGCTGGCCACAAAAAAGTTTATTGAATTCGAATTTCGAATTGTTCACGAAAATAAAATTGTATACTTTTTAGAATTTTACTCATTTTTAAATATGGAGTGGACGCTTAAAGCAGACCGTGTTGCAGTAATTGCGTTGCATCGTCGCGGTTACGCGCCAATTCAAACTTTTGACATATTGAAAAATTTGAATATAACCAAAAGATTCGTTTATCGTACCATCAAACGATACAATGAAGAGTCTAGTGTAGATGAC
>DWHP01004790.1:0-12344 GCA_018247895.1 Parnassius honrathi
GATGGTAAGTGGATGCTGTGGCCCATAGACATCTACATTTATCCTCAATTAAGAATCAAAACACAGATGCGTTGTCATCCCTGAGGGCTAAAATGAAATGCCTCGTTTCCGGTAAAAATGGATCTCCGGATCTCTACACTCACCATACGAAACACCGCGGTATTAAGCTGCTATTTTACGCTGGTATTCTGTGAGAGCGTGGTCCTCCCCGGTCGAGCCGACTCATTCGCGCTATAACCATAATATAGCTGCAGCATGGCTCTACCACGTATGAAAGCAGCATTAAGCTGCTGTTTGATGCTGTTCTTTGAGAGCTTGGTCATTCCCCGGTAGAGCTAACCTATTTGCGCTGCAGCATTTATGTAGGTTCTGCGTGGCTCTAAACCTATTTAATTTACGCTAGACATATTATATACCGACCGGCCTGAAATTCTCAAACGATGCCACATGAAGTAATAGTGGATTGAAAGCTGTTTAGAATTTTCGTATGGAGGATGATTTTTTGTGTCATGAACTAATTAATAAAGTCTTGTTTGAGTTGGTCTAAGTACAGGCTGTTACATTTAAGGTAAAGAACAAAAATGAAAAAAAAAAAGAAAGTATCAGAGTAAGAATACGCACGATGGGTTTAACCAGCACGTATACGTGCGCCTGGCTAATGAGTTGTCACTCCTACACTTTGAGATTCTTCTAAAACTTAATTATTCTCTTGGAATTGGCTATTATCACCCTTTCATGTTAAATTAAACGCCAGTGTTGTTGACATGTTTCGAATGACGGCGGTTGCTGCGACCCTACTTCAACTTTGAATTATTGTTTGTATAATTTTCTGTACACATATCAAAATAGCGTTGTTTAGGCACGTCAAATTATTTTATAAAATACAATTTTCCTGTTTTTTTCTGCTAATAGACTGAGAATATTTTATGCTGTGAAAAATCATCAGATAAAAATAAAGAGTATCTCTACCTGACGATCATTTACGTGTCCCCGTCATTGTCTATAAATTCCTCAATATTAAAATATCCCTTTTTATATAGTCTTCGTTTAATATTTTTTTAAACTAGGAGACTATACTTTCTGGGAGTTTGTTGTAAAAGCCTGTATATTGCCCTAATAAATTATTACTGACTCTGTGGAGTCGAGTAACTGGTACTACTAGCTTGTGTCTATTCTTATTTACAGAGTGAATAACACTTTTTTTAACTATTTTTATTTTTGAATCATACATTTTAAATTTTCGGAAGTTTATGGTTTGCTTGTAGAATAGAGGTGACAATAGAGCACACAGTCCACCTGATGGTAAGTAGGTGCTGTGGCCCATAGACATCTACATTTATCCTCGATTAAGAATCAAAATGCAGATGCGTTGTCACCCGTGAGGACTTAGATGGAATGCTTCGTTTCCGGTAAAATGGGTCAACGGTTCTCTACTACTACTCTACTCCTACATTAATCTACTATTGTATTGAGAGGCCAAAGTTAATATATTAATTTCTTTAAGTTTATTTCTCAGAGTCTCTTCAGGTTTTAAATCGTGGATTGCTCTCTTCCGAAAATCATATTACATATCATAGAAAATGGCCGAAGATGCGTTGTAATTTCTGAGGACTCAAAAGTAAAAAATATCAGATTAAGTTTATTTAAAGCTATAAACGTCGAAAGTTACTACCGGTTCCAAAAACAAAAGCTCTAAATATTTTTTAATTTAAACATATACTATGCTAGAGATGGCTATAGGCTATAGATGATATATCTTATAGTCTATTATACTGGTCCTATATTGCGAAAATTGGAACACAGAATTTCATGTGGTGATTCATAATGGCAGAGTGATAATTGCTTAGATGGACTGGTCTTTTGAAAATGATCTCTACGGGTAATACTCGTAATAGAGTACATGAGCATTTTTTAATTTTATTTATTAAACTTTATCAGAACTTGAAACACAACAAACAACATAATATAATTCACACATTTATATTTGCAATGTATATTAGATACCAAGTCATCATCATCACCATCATTATTATAACCTTTCGCAAGTCCACTGATATACACAGATCACCATGTAGTGCCACGATCCTCTATCGACCTCCAGCATGTCTTACCAGACACGTTCTTCACTCCGTTTACCGGCACGAGGATGTCACTCTACCCTTCCTTTTCCTTTCTTCCCCATCGATTAATGTTCGTGGAGCTTATTAACATGAGATATTAACTAGTATTGTAGATAAAAGTTAAGTTAAAGCTTATATAGGTACGTCCCACAGCTGGGCACAAGCCACCTTTTATTTCTGAGAGGATTTTAGGGCCAGGGCATGTCCGCGGTACTGCCCCAAAGTATTATATTAACAATTGTTTATAAGAATGTGGATATCCATGGCAACGATTAAGCAATTGCTTAATTAGTTTTTTAAATTAAAAACGAAGGATATTTATAAAAGACTCTCAATTATAAGCGGAAATATTATGAATTTACAAAACGTGTAACGTAGGTACTAACAATGCCATATAAACAAGGAAAATGAATAGCACAATTTCTACACTTTATCCTTAATAAGGTTATTCCCCGTCGTGTTGTTTATTGACCAAGTCTAAGAAATTGTGCATATATTCAACGTTGTATCCGAAAAAAAAAAACTCAAGATTTATTTCTTCATCATCAACCACTAAAAGTTAACTGCTGATTTATGTACTTCTCTGTTGCCAGGAGAATTTGTCATAATTTGGCTTATTGTCGATTGCAGCTACAGAAGTCTCGGCTCCTTAACGCCATCCCAATCACCGGTCACGGAATTTTACTTTAATAACCTAGCTGATACCCGCTCGCTTTGCTCGGCGCATGATATTAGACCATAATAACATACATAATAAAATATCAATTTTTTATGGGACTATCGAAAAATCCGTTCTTAGTGAGCGTCTACATTGTGAAATTAGTAACTAGGTTTTTTTTAATACGTAAAAAAACTAATTCTGAAGTATGGCCGTCATTTATAGACTCACACACACACACACACACACAAACACACACACACACACACATATATATATATACATATATATATATATAATCCAACCTGGTGATAAGTAGTGATAATTTATAAATGATAAATTACACTGTCGTAGCGTAACAGAACGAAAGTAAAAAAGAATTCTTGCGTTAAAAATACCTAAATTGAAATTAGACGGAAATACAGACGCCGGCAAATTGTTCTACTCCTTTGCTTCATCCATGGTAAGGTATGATTAAGTTATGCATTTTCATACTCTCCTAATAAGAATAATGACATGAAATACGAATGAGACGCTTCATCATACCCCCATCTGTGTTTTAATTCTTAACCTCTACCTAAAAAACAGAGTTAGATGCAAATGGTTTTAGCATCCACTTACCATCAGGTAGACTGCGTGCCTGTTTGTCTTGTAAAATTGTTACTTGTATAAAAACTAGCCAAGTGCGAGTCGCGCCTCGCTCTATTAAGGTTCCGTACAAATTACGACCAAAGGAACATAGGAATCGCTTCCATGTGCGTGACATCGTAACAATCTGTGAAAGAAAAAAAAGTTCGTATTTGTTGTTTGTAGTTAATTTTTAAGATTCAAAAAAGTTCTAAACTGTCAATTTTGGCGGCCCCCCTATTTTACTATTTTTGAAGATAGAGAAGAAAAAAAATTATATTCTATTATTTATTTTTGTATTCTATAAATTATGAGCAATGGACTCTAGATACGGCACGTCACAATAGGGTAAAAACAATAAATTTTTGGGTTCATTTTTCATGTACAAAGGACTCGCTCCTGTCTTAAAAATTATTTTATTGAATTTTCAATACAATATTCATGTTTTGGGATCCAATTTGTGTTGATGGGACCAAATTTCGTGTATATAGCTCATTCGGTCTACGAGACATATGGACAGCCAACAAACGGACAGCAGAGTGACACTAACAGGGCTCCGTTAGACCCTCTCCAAAAACGGTTGGTATTTTCATCGTACTCGAGTGTCGCGAATTTAATACTCAAAGGTCGCGAACTTGCAACCCGTACCACCGAAGCTGACTCTTAGGCCGGCCTCACACAGCCGGAATGGCTCTCTGAATTCGTAATCTAAATTCATATTATTAATTCAGAAAGGCCGGAATACAATACAATATCGGTATGCTCCACACACGTTCTGATTTTTTCAAATTATGAATTTCTCAGATTGATCTGTAAGAATGATACTGACGAGCGTTCTGAATTCCGGATCGGAATATTTAAGACTATGATTTCATAACGCGCGTATTCCCATACATTTGCTATGGAGCGGCGCACACACACTGGAATCAGATTATGAATTACTTCAGTCGCCACTGCAAGCGGTAACATCTGGACGAGTTGCGACTTGACGTGATGTTTGACACAGAAAATTTGATTTTGTACGTCGAAAGCCACCCTTGTATATGGGACACTTCCATTAAAGACTATCACGACAGGGAAAAAAAGACATAGCGTGGTTGGAAATTTTTAAATTTTTAATTCCATTTTGGGAAACATTAAGTGAAGACGAAAAAAAAGTAAATACCTACAGACATAATAAAATTTAGTCATCACCACTGATCATTCGGTTAATGTATTGCCATGATATTTCGCCACATGGCATCATAAAGTATTGTGCAAACTTATCCCTTACGTGTCTACCCGTATTAGATGCTCTGTAATGTGGTGTTTCATATAGCAGTTCATCAAGACAGTGTTTAACACACTGTCTTTATGACCTGGTATCTTCAAATTTGTACCCATCTCTTTGACGAACAAAATTGTGTAACACACATGCCGCTTTTGTTACTTTTACAGCAAAATCTGGCGGTACTGTCATATTTGTATGAAAAATTCTCCATTTTTTATTTAGAATTCCAAAAGCACATTCTACTATCCTGCGCGCTCGACTGAGTCTATAATTAAAAACTCTGCGAGTGTTGTTTAAGTTGTTCCTTGGATATGGTCTTAGAAAATCAGAATTTAAGGGAAAAGCTTCATCTCCAAGAAAAACATGGGGGGTCGTCATTGTAGTGTTTGGTAAAGCTTTTGGGGCTGGTAAATTAAAGCGATACTCAGAGAGTCTTTTTCCGAAATTCCAGTGTTTAAAATTACTGCTGTCTCCTTCTCTACCGTATGAACCAATATCCACCGCTATAAAACGATACTCCGCGTCAACGACGGCTATCAATACAATAGAGTTGTAATTCTTATAATTGTAGTAATTTGAGCCACTGAAATGTGGTGCAATCAATCAATCAATACAGTACCCAAACAATTAGGGAAATCAGTTTTCCTATAGAAGTTGTCGGATATTTCAAGCCTCTTGTGATGATGGTGGCTTCATCTCCATTGGTTGTAATACCTCCCATATAATCGAACAAGTATCCGAAACAATACCGGAGATGGTAGTACTTCCCATTAGGAAATGATACTTCAAATCTTCGAAGTTGTCACCAGTAGCGAGGTATCTAAAAGAAAAAAATAACAGTGATTACTAATTACTTCTACTTTACTGACAGGTCTAGAACTCAAAAGAAAATGGAGTAACCGTCGAGATTATTACAAGAAATATAAACAAAAATAAAAGAGTATTCCTACAGGATTCGCTGCAAAAAAGGGAAAAGATATGTTCACGCAGACATATTAGGATTTTTGGACAAAATAGTTTCAAGAAGAAACCACGCAGGAAATTATGAAGAAGATGATACTGTCGAGCAATCAGTAAGAGATGCAGAAGATGAACATGAGTTACAAAGGGATGTTAGAACACGAAGAGCGCTAGAAGTTGAAACTGAAAATGTACGTAAGAAAAATAATACGAATGAAGAATCAGGACCAAAAAAGAAAAAATCACAAGATGTGCCAACAGAAATATTAAATATATTGAAGACGAATAAAAACACTGCAACTAAGGATTATGACGATGACCAATAGTACCTTTTGAGTTTTTCAGGTGACATGAAAAAAA
Source organism: Parnassius honrathi (assembly GCA_018247895.1). Classification (NCBI taxonomy): domain Eukaryota; kingdom Metazoa; phylum Arthropoda; class Insecta; order Lepidoptera; family Papilionidae; genus Parnassius; species Parnassius honrathi. Next base: position 5,996 of record DWHP01004790.1, read on the forward strand.
TGACACACCTGCAAAAAATTGACTTTAAGTTAGGCTTGATGCAGCTACTTAAAAATATATTCAAAGAAAATTCAAATAATTGTTCACCATATTATATTCGTTGCATTACTCCCTGGTCAGACACATATATCCTAACAGATCAAAAAACACGCATAAAATATATAATTTTTAAGTCACGAGTACATTTCCGTGACCATCATTCTTCATATTACATTATATTGGACATTTACAAATATGCTAAATATAGAAATTTTAAATTCAGGTCTGGATACGATAAAAGTGGCTGAAGCAATCGTATGCGACATTGAAGATATGAAACAACACATTAAAAACAATAATTGCACATTAAACCTTCTTTCGCAAAACATCCGTAGTATTAACCGTAATATGCCTAACTTTATTACATTCCTACAAAGATCCGAAATATTTTGGGATATACTACTACTTTCTGAATGTTGGCTACCATCGGCTAAGTTCATACCCAATCTCGACAACTACAATTATATAACAACAACAACCCATAAGACCCAGAACGAGGGAGTGGCAGTATATTATAATAAACATTTAAAAGTATCTTTTGAAGAACCCCAAATCAGCGATGCCAATTGTCTACTATTAAGGCTTAACTCCGAAACCTGTGTTATTGGCATATATAGACCGCCTAGCCAACCTAATACCGGCAATTTCATAAATTCTCTCGACTCCCTTCTGTCTAAATTTAAGAGCTATAAAAACGTAATTCTCTATGGCGACATCAATGTAGATATTGTCCCAAATAGCTCTGATAAGCGCTGACTACCTAAATGTGTTGGCGAGTCATAGCATGCTTCCAGGACACAACTAACCTACTTGTGGTAGAACATGCCTGGATCACACTATAATCAAAACTAAATTAGTGGCTACTTGTTTCATTGTTTCAGTATGAAAAGCAGGGACAACCTTTACAAGAAATTAAAAAAGGACCCTGAAAACGAAGCACTCAAGCTAACTTACAAACGCTACCGGAATTACTGTAACTCTCTTCTTAAAAAGGCGAAAAGAGATTATGAGAAACAAGAGATCGAGAAGGCGAAAAATAATAAAAAAAAGCTGTAGGAAGCCATGAAAAATCTGACTGGCGCCAGTAAGGTAGTAAATCGCTCATCCTGTCTTATCTCTCCAGAAAATCCGGAAAAAAGTATTAACGACATCAACTACTGCCTTGCTAATATTGGACGGAACCAAGCTGAAGACATTATAAGCTCTGGACACAGAAAATTGACTGAACCTGACGTCTTGTATCCATCCATGTCATGTCATGCTACCTACGGATGAGGATGAAATATTCCAACTGATCCAGGGTTTTAGAGACAACTGTGCAGTAGGGCTCAGTTTTCTAGTATAATACTTAAGGGATATATACATATTCTTACCCCCATATTACACATATATGTAACCTGTCTTTGTCTACAGGAATCTTTTCCTCAGCATTCAAAACACCGCTCATCAAACCTATTCACAAAAGTGGTGAGAGGAATGTACTGTGTCAATAACTATAGGCCAATCTCCATGTTACACACACGGTTCAAAATCTTGTCAGTTATCTCTTATCAGTTCAGATTTCGGCAATGCAAGTCAACAAAAAATCGGTACATGAGCTTGTTAACTCAGTTATAACCAACTTAGATGAAAGAAGAAAATGTCTAACAATATTTCTCGACCTAGCAAAAGCATTTGACACAGTCCCGATCCCACACCTAATAACTAATCTGGAAAAAATTGGTGTGAGTAGCTTACCTCTGCAATTGATAGCAAACTTTCTGAGTGGAAGAAAACAGAGAGTTGAAATAGAGAATACGACAAGTGACGAGTTAACTGTCAAATTTGGTTTGCCCCAAGGTAGCATACTCAGCCCAACGCTGTTTTTGATATATGTCAACGACTTATGCCGACTTCTGCTACGCAGACGTAAAATATTCTCATTTACCGACAATACTGCACTATTCTTCAGTAGTAATAGTTGGAGGCAGGTCTTTGATTTTGCACAAAGAGGTTTTACTAAGTGCTGGCTCTGGTTACAAAAGAATGTGTTAACACTAAACATCGATAAAACAAAATACGTAAACTTCACACTTAGGTCGAACTAAAATCCTCCTCACTCTCTCTCCATCACAGCCCACGTTTGCAACTCTGAGCCAGTTGTTTGCAATTGTCCCGCTATACCATGAACAGACAAAATCAAATGCCTCGGAATTACAATAGACCAAATCCTGACTTTCAAGCCACACATTGAGGTACTCGTCACTGGGTTACGCAATCTCATTTACATCTTTAAATTTCTTAGCATGTAGCAAAATTTATTTTTAGGGTGCCAATTCACAATACATCTTTCTTTAACAATTCTTTTACTGTCCATTATTTATTTATTATTAAGCTCTGGAATGCCCTACCTTTGCATATACGCGAAGTACACACTATTGCAGTCTTTAAGCGACTTCTTAAAGAGCATTACTTGTATATTATGTACATTTATATTGCACCACCTACCTAGTATTCACTGTTTTATTCCTTTACACCTTTGGTTGCCTGGAAGAGATCGCTATCTAGCGATAAGGCCGCGAAATTGTACATGAAATCTGATCTTTTTTATGTTCTTGTAAATCTGTTTGTGGTGTACAATAAAGTATATTCATCCATTCATCATTCATTCATTCATTCAGACTGCCGAATCATCAAGATTGTTTATCACACTCTATGCCAATCATCAGTTCATGGGGTAGTGCTGCTAAAACCCACCTAATCGAGGTAGAAAGAGCTCAAAGGGCCATCCAAAAAGTAAGTGCAGGTCTTCTTTTCGGTTTTCCAACAGCGACCTCTACACGAAGTGGGACGTTCTAACAGTGAGACAGTCTTTCATTGTACAAACTGTTCTAATGAAACACTCTCAATGTGAATACGATCCGGACGTCCTAAAGGACAAACGCAGGAATGGTTCTGTATGCCAAACCCAATCCTTCCATTCTGCTACCTCACACAATTTATTCTGTTTGCTAGGACAATATATGTATAATAAACTGAACAATATCCCAAACACTTACGTAAATCGAGCTGTAAGTCCGTCCTTACCAAATATTTGAAAACTTTAGACTATGAAGCGACTGAAAACCTATTAAAGTCGCCTATATAATTTATAGTAATCTCTTTGAAATCTTAATATTTTATTGTCTTCATTTTACACACAACTTAGGTACTTAACACTAAGAATACCTATTGTGAAGAGAAAATAAATGCATTCATTCATTCATTTATACCCCTATTTCATGCATAGTATACTGCGCGAGCATGGTCCTTTCCCAGTCTATTCGTATCATCATATGCATGCCACTAAAATATTAAACTTTTTTAAATTGCCGACGTATCAAATGTATTCAATTTGGCAGCATCCGGTATACATTCATAACCACGAAAAACTCCAACTCTAGGTGTTCTTTTGGATTCATAGTCTGTTACTTTTGTATAATAGAAGTTACGGTTTCTACCATGGATAATTTGCGAGACTATTGAAATATAAAAATAATCCTTTCATCGAGTATATGGTGAAATACTTTTTTTATTTTAAACCTATGGCTGAACATATTATGTTACCCAAATCACACGGTGCGTTCGAATTCAAGCCAGGGCCAACATTTGTGCAAATACCACAAATTGTTGTGATACTCATGATGTATTTATTATAGATAGATCTCATCGAAGACTGTTCGGCGGTGCGCGAACAATGACCGAGCTCACTTAATCTTTCACTTGAACATTCAACCGCCACTAGTAGAGATCGTGCTTGTCATGTACATCGAATGCTCCGCATCGCTGCACGATCGTCGTAAAGCATCTACACTAAGTGTAAATATAGCCAGACCGAATTTCGGTTACAGCGGCCAGTCTTAATAGAGGCTAGCTGTCTGCGGAGGACAGAATTAGAGTGCAAGATTAGAGTGTGTTCGCAAGCACATGTGCACTCTCTCTCATATTGCGATGGAGCGACAATTCGACAAGAACGAAAAGAGATCAGGTGCAGGACCTTACGATACACAAGGGTGAAAAACACCACCAACTTCCTACCTACAGGCTGCTACAGAGAATAAGTAACTCGATACCTCATGACGAGCAGTCGCGCTTATGACCACGAGACCATTAAGGCAGTCAAACGCCTACTATTTACGAGTGGGACAGCACATACGATGCATATATTAAACATACGTTTTTGTATAATAGTATTCTGAGTACGATAGCAACCGTTCAATATATAAGCCGAACTAACTGTCGAACGCTTTTCACGCAGGCTTGAGTGTAAAAGCCATAAAAATAAATCTAAATAAATTTCTGTGGTAGAAACGGGCGAATCGTTTTGTGAAAACTAGCACAAGTGAAACTTGAGAGGCCTTGCAGTTATTGAAACGTTGTCTTGTATTACGTTTTCAAAGGTTGTTAGAAAAGCGAACATTTTTTTACTGGCAAGTAAAGCAAGTTATATTTCACTTTTAACTGTACATTAATTTATAAAATACAGATTAGAGATTATATCTAATAAACAAAATACATATAACATAAATGCTTGAACATTTGAACATACTCATTTGATCAATGTGTCAGTAATTACTATTCAGGTTACCCCTGTAAAAATCAATTAATCACAAAGGTACTCTAGTCTGCCTTTATCAGCTATTGGTCGGATCTCATCTAGAATATGTGTACCCTTTTTGGAATCCAATCTACTCGGTTTACAAAGATATAATAATAGATAGGTTTGGAAGAAACTCTTACGCATTATTGACTGCAATCACCTCGCTATTCGTTTTAAAATCTTTTAATAAAAGATCGAACGCTAACATTAAAAGACCAACGTTCTTTATTCGACGTCACCACTTTTAGTAATATCTGTGTTGGTGATATAAGGTGTTCACAGCTATTGTCCGAGGTAAGGTTTCCAATACCATCCAAAAACACACGATCAAAAATTTTGTTTCATAGACACACGACACGACACGTCATTCTGCGCTTGGACTCCGTGGACTAGGCGTGTCGGTTGAGGTCACTCCACTCTCATCGCTACTTGTTTACCTCCTAGCGAGCATTTTCAACGCCCTTCTCTTCAGCTGCTCCTTCACGGACTTCTAGAAAGAAGCGGACGTTACAGGAATTCCGAAACCAGGAAAATCGCACAACTTAGCCTCCAGCTACAGACTTATAAGTCTACTCAACACACTGGGAAAAGTATACGAAAGTCTAATGTCGAATAGCCTCCAAAATTTGTTTTTCCTAACAAAATTCTTCCAGACGAGCAGTTTGACTTCAAACTCGAACACTCGTGCACAGACCAGTTACATCACCTTACAATAGATACATTTTGAAAGGTTTCAACCTCCCAAGCAGAGGTCGCAGGATCATCAACACCGGCGCTCTCTTCTTCGATGTCATAAAAGAGTTTGACAAAGTCTGGTACGACGGTTTGCTTTACAAGCTGTATAAACTCAACGTGACTGACAGGCTCATTCACACAATTATGGCACCAGCTCTTCAAAGCGTCCCTTAAGGTTGGAGTCCCTCAAGGCTCTGTCTTCTCCACTCCTCTGTCCTCATACTCTTCATGAGTGATATTCCTAAAGACCCAGTAGTTAACACTGCTCTTTTCGCCGATGACACGGCACTCTTCGTCGCTCATCTCAACAATAGAATTCTCACAAGATGCTCCAAGCAACCGTCAACCGCGTAGGTGATCGGCTGGAGAATCGAAGTGAATCCTGAGAAAAATGAAGCAATATACTTTCAAAGGACCCACACTCTCAATCGTCAAAACAAAAATTCCAACAAATCGATAGGCATGATCACCCTGATCGGCTGCCAGATACCCCGGCAATCAACGGCCAAATATCTAGGGTTAACTTTCGAGCACGGTATGGCCTTCGTCAAACACATTCGCTCCGTTCACAACCGTGCCAAAATAGTCACTAGTCGTGTTCACCCACTAGTTAACAGCAAGAGCAAACTGCCCCTAAGACACAAGCTCCATCTTCACAAAACCTATCATGTCGTACGTAAGCATAGTTTTCGCGCACGCTGCCCACCACCATTTGTACGACCTCCAAGTAGTCCAAAATTGATTCAGCCGTAAAGCCTTTGGTGCTCGGTATTACCAGCGAAACTCCGACTTACACAGAGATTGTCAACTCCCGACGACCTCCGAATATTTTAAGGAAATATCTCAGTACTACTTTGAGAGTGAGTAACTACTTTGATCGGCCGTGGTAGCTCAGATGGTTATACGCTCGCGGTAAATTTCACAGTACGCGAGCAAACCGGGTTCGATCCCCGCCGG